>VICI01001485.1:0-22128 GCA_019593645.1 Akabosia matsudoensis
TAAATACTCGTAGCAATTCCTATCTTCATCATTAAACAATTCCTGACATTAAAGTCTACATAACGTGTGATATTCATAAAGTTATGGAATAATGTTTTGTTCTTTTAAATGATGTGACAATTTTGAATTCCAAGATGGAAATGAAATCTGCAGCGTCCGCATCCGGACGTCTCCTCCCGGATCGATTCATCAACAACCCTACGTATGAAACCACCTGTCTAGATCTCTCCATTCGAATCTACGCCGCAGATGAAGTCACACTCCTCACTCAAGTAGGACAAGGCTGTTTTGGAAAAGTCTTCAAAGGTAACATTTTTAAAAAACGAACCCCATTTGCATTAAATAATTTCAATGTCTGGTTTCACATTTTTCACTCTCGTTGGAGTGGCGTGTGTTGAGTGTGGCACTTGGAGAAAGTGTCAAAAAACCTTAAATAACGCGCAAGTAACACACGTTCTTGGAACTCACAGGATGGTTTTGTTCTTTGTGGAAGTCAGACACGTTTTGGGTAGAATTCCTGAGAAGTGTTTGAACTAGAATCATAGAACAATTAGAATAAAATCCAAAGGAAAATATTTATTAAAAATATTTGTCCTTGTTGTGGAATGTTTGCTCGTTTAGGTGAGCTGAATGGGGAGATCCTCGCTGTGAAAATGGTGCGTAGTGAGCATTCCACTGAGGCTCTTCGGGAAATTGAAACAATGGCTTGTTTCTCTCACCCAAACATCCTGCCCCTTCTGGGAATCGCCAAAAGCCCAGGTAAAAGAAATCAGCAGCAGGAGTGGTGAAGTTTGAGTGCTTTCTCTTTAAAATCCAAAGCTTTTTTGTTGTTTTTATGCTTTCTTTTTGAGTTGACAAAGGTAATAAACGGTTACATCCATCAGTCAATTATTTAACAGCGCGCTATTCAATCGAAGAAGTTATGTGTCAAAGCAATGAAAAAGTTGAGAAAAGAAAGCCATCAATTAAAATAACCGCGCCACTTTCCTACAACCAAGGACAGTTGATTTGATACTCTTTGTATGCATGACAACGACCATTTGCAATCGCACATAGAATTCCAGATAATGCACCTATATTTCCTGTGTAGTGAAAGCGGAAAACTTTCTAACATGCAGTAGTCGCTCAGAGGTTCAGTTTCTACTTTTATAATTAGCATTTTTCTAGGAAGAAGCTTTATCGGTTTTGATGTGAATACTTTTAATTGATTTGCGTAAGCATAAACTGTTTCTAAACTTTTTTTTTTTGCTAAAATAACTAATTACTTTCTCCAATTTTGGATGATCCACGCGTGGAACCTAAACAGAAGCAGACTCGCCATGGCTTCTCTTTGAATTCATGGAGCATGGGGATCTCGCCAGTGTTCTGAGAAGCAGTTCCTTTCGGCCATCTGGGCTTACAGGCTTTCCAACACCAGCGTCCGTGCTGCCACAGCCATCTCCCCTGCTAGAGAAGAAGAGTCAAAGTGAGGATCCCCAGGAGCAGGAATCCATCCCGCAGTTCCAGTTAACTCAAGTAAGGAACAGTTGTTTTGTAATGATTATCGATTTGTAAGAGTGACAGTCGACCTTTCCCTGAAATGACGCTAGCTTTTGTTTTCGCCCAAATTTTGTTTATCATCCTTGTTTTTGGATCGACATGTTTACAATTTATAGGTCGGGATCGGCCTGAAGGTAGCATCAAATTCAATGGATTGATGGAGCCAACATAATTTGTAAAGAGAAATGTATCTCTAATTTTTATTCAAGTCGGTAATTGGCTACATGCACGATGAAATGTGCCCCAAAGTTCTGAGAATTATGCCAGAAATTCCTGTAAAGGATCAATTGTACGCTAAGCCATATTGACGATGGATATTTCTTTTGAACCCTGCATGAATGGAGAGTGAGAGAGAGCCTCGCTTTCTCTTTTCTACTACTTCCACCAATACAAGCTTCAGTTGAGCCACCCACTCAAAATGTATTGTTTTTATGCACGCATTGTTTATTTGAAAATTTTCTGATCCCTAAAGCCGCATTGTTCGTTCGTCCGTGCGTCCTAAAAAAATATCTTCTACAAACTATCACGTGGAATTATTTTGTATTCTTGTCAAACAAGGAAGTATGAGCTTGGAAACTCAACAACTCCATTTGAGTTGAATTCCACTGAATTGCGAAAACTTTCTTCCCTTTTTGAAACGTTCAGCCAAAATATTGCAGAAACGACTACAACCAGAAATAAAAAATCAATTTTATTTTAGTAATTAGGAATTTTACGACTGGATAGGACTTCCTGTGCGAAATAATCAAAGACCGGAACCCATACTAACGAAGTGTCTTTAGTCTTTGTGATTTTCAGTAGGTTTTATCTGGAAACGTTGACACTTTAACATAAAGAAAAGTAAAACACGTGCTAGGCTATAAAGCTATATACTTTGGATTTGTTTTATTGCTTTTAATGATAAATATGCGCCCCAATAGCCTGCTTGACAATATTTTTGGAAAACGAAAAATGTATCACTTTTTTTATGTATTCACAGGAACTGCTAACAAACGTGGCGATGCAAATCGCAGAAGGCATGAAATATTTATCCCTTCAGCACTTTGTGCACAGAGACCTTGCCGCCCGCAACTGCTTGGTTTCCTCCACTGGAGTCGTCAAAATTTCAGACTTTGGACTCTCCAGGGACGTCTACACTTGCGACTACTACAAGGTAACAGGCCTCTTCATGATTAATTCGTGTTTAAAAAATTTTGAAATAGAAAAAGTAAGAGAAAAAAGCGTAAAATAAAAATGTCTGGCTCTTTTCCAGACGAGACTCATTCACATACCCTTTTTCGCTTGTAATAATAATTGATAGGGTGATGATAACAGCCATGAAAGTGAAATATGCTCTAATCAAATAAAGCTTGAGAGCGTATTACTCATATAAAAAATGGCGTGTTTCTCTATTTTTTATGGTAAACAAAGATTGGTGGCTCGAAGCTACTTCCTATCCGGTGGATGGCTCCAGAGAGCATTTTGTATGGATGTTTTACGTTGGAGTCTGATGTGTGGGCTTATGGAACCGTACTCTGGGAAATATACACATGGGGAAAGCAACCATACTTTGGACACTCAAACGAAGAAGTGAGAAAAAGATTTTTTTTAAATTCATTTTCCAAAATGGCTGTTGAATTTGGCACTGAAAATGGATGAGCTTTTTGAGAAGACATATTTAATTATTAATTATATGCTAAATGAACCCTGGAATATATAGAGGGGGAAATGGCACCAAGAAAAAAAGATGTAATTTTATGGCTCATCAGATTTCATGTTCAAATGTCACACTTCTCGAGGAATTTCAGTCTGTAAATTTTTTCTTTCTTTCTAAATTTTGCATTATTTTTGCAGGTTGTTCAGCTCATCCTGGATGGAGTTCTCCTGTGTCCGCCCAGTGACTGCTCGCCCGTGATTCAAGAGATTATGGCTGGATGTTGGAAGACTGAAGCCAAAGATAGACTTACTTTTAAGCAGATCTGTGAAAAGTTCAACAAGTCGGGATGTGCTCGGCTTTCTCATGAGAACAATGCGACTACCGAGGTTTCCCCAATGAAGCAGGTACAAAAAAAAATCCTCAAGAAGGTTCTCACGTTGCACCAGACGTAATTGAGAAACTTGAGCTGAGATTGCTAGCAAGACAAAAGGCCTAATTAATCAGATCAGAAGCTTTTGTGCATTTTCATGCATGGTTCTAAACTTAGCTCGGCAACACGTCAAGATGGTTAAGATCTTCATTACAAAAACACAGATGCGCGTTTAACAAACTTTTGCGCAAATTTAAAGCAAATCAAGTATTAACAGTACTCCAAGTCTTTTTTATTGTTATAAAATGCATTGAACTTGAAAGCGCGTGGCAAATTAATTTGTTATATTATATTATATTCTTGTTATTTTAAAAGGCAGTTGACGCTTGAAACCTTGTAGGTAGGTTAAAAAAAGTTCCTCTTTGGTTCTCTCAAATTAAATTGGGCTCATTTAAACACAAATAATTAGGCATTTTTTTTCACGTATGTAGCCACACGTGAAGCTTCTTTTGTCGATGAGCAAGATATAGAAACTAGACGAGAATGTTTGAAGTTTGAAGGTTAATAATAAGGAGCTGTCATGATTGATGTCATCAAAAACCCCCATCGAACAACAGACTCCATTGAGAAGCTTATTCTATGCAAAACTCCGTTACTTCCACAAATTTCCCACGATAAAAATGTTACGAGAGAAAAAATTGTATAATAACAGCTTCCGTTGTCTTTGCGGATCCTAAAATGTAGGTGGACCGACGGACAGATCAGTGTTTGATGTCACAACGAAACTTCTCAGGGAAAGCTGTGGCTACTAGTCCTGTGCAAGAATCAGACTACGAGATTCCTCGGCCTGCAAATGCCAACCAAGTCGAGTATTTACAAGTTGTGTAAACTGTTATTTTTTCTTACGTCATAACATTTTGAAACACTTCCGGTCAACTCTGTCTGAAGGAAGAGGATTTCAAGATTTTTTTTCTTGTGGCGGAAAAAGGAACTGTGCTGGCTGGAGAAAAGTCGGAGGAAGATACTCACTTCCAAACAGCTACTTCAAAGTTGACGGATTCCCGTTTCTCCAATAGAAAAAAGCTAATCAAAGAAAAGTAGTGTGGGAAGATGTAGTTTTTTGTTGTATAATATCATCTAAGGAAAAATAGAATAAACGCGACATTTTTCATAAAAAATTCATGACTTTGTTTCTTACAAATAATCGTTGAAATACTCAATAGGTTTCTTTTTTCTTTACAAAATGTGACTTCAGACTCGGGAAATTGTAATATGCCTAACGTTTCTATACATATATACATGCATAAATATGTGCAGTCAGTATGCACGTATTTCTTTAACTTGACGGGACATAAATTATTATTGACTGCCACTGTCATTCTCGGCCGAACATTTTCGAGCGGCAAAATTATAAAATTAGCTAAAACGGCTGTTCTTAGTTAATTTTTCCTAAATTCAATGAAGTTTGGTCGATTTATGTGAATTTTAGCAATAATTTACGTCCCGTCGAGCTTCAAAAAAATGCGTGTATACTTACTGCACATCTATGCATTGATAGAAACGACAGGCATATTATACTTTTCCAAGTCACATATTCGTGCGCAATTAATTTTTTTAATAGAAAAAATTGTGATGTGGTCCAAAATATTGACAAATGATAGCATAGCATTATATACCTGTTGATGTATCTTGAACAACTTCGTTTTTAATATTACTCAGATCTTACCTGAATAATAATTATGCACATAAGTAGTTGCGTACAAGTTACATATTATATATATTTATGTTTATATATAAAATAAATATATATGAACCAAATAAATATAACTAAACTAAACATAGTTTTATGGGGAAAACAAACTTTTGGGGGTGATGTGAGACTGTTCAAGTATTAGGGTACGATCATTTTTTGTAAAGACCAGAAAATACAATCTAGACTATGATGAAAAGTACCTAAAACATAACTTGCTGTAAGCATTTTCAAGAAGAAAATCTCAATTTAATGAAACATGGCGTTGAGTGAAACAAATTTACCTAGTCGCCGAAAATTCATTAGACTTTCGCGATATTCCTTTGAAAAGCCTCATTAGGAAAACAGGGGAGGTGGTCTGGTTGAGTCTGAAGAGCATTACGGTGTTTTTTTTTTGCATAGAATTAGAATCCACTAAACTTTAATCCTTTTTACACAGCTTTCCTCTTCGCAAATAAATACTCAGTCGCAGATTTTCAGTTCCAATTTGCATACTGAAAGCGAAATCTGTTATATTCCTCATTCATCGAGAGAGTCAACTAAATTTCAAATTACTTCCGCTTGAGAGAAAGTCAATAGGAGTGTGTGTCATATCAAGGAAAGAAAAACCGTATACGACCTACCAGGTAATTTTTTTTTGGCAATTACGGCTTTGTGCAAAGATCTGCTACCAATTAGCTTTTGGAGAGTTATTTTTTCAACGGATTGGCATTAGTTTTGCTCCCGGTTAAGTATCTGAAAAATACACACACACAACGCATCAATAAAAGAATCAATTACTTTAAAGAGCTTCTCAAATTTGATGAAGTTCATTATAAATTTGAATATACTTCTGGCATATATTTCAACATTGGGAAAATGTGGACAAATTTAGCATAAAAGGTAAATATTTTTGTTAAAGCTTTAAAAAAATTTATTATATTGTATTATATGCGTACAGGGTGTCCGACGAGTATATCTGTACTTTAGGACTTCAGTCATTTAAAATTCGTATAAGTGACATATTTGAATGTTCTTTTATTCGATAGTCGAGTAATTGGAGTTTCTGAAACAGCCCAAATGCTAAACTCGTTTTTTCGGGCTTAACACGCTACACAGAGGAAATTTGCCTTTTCTTACCATTAGAGATATACACGGAGTAATACAGAATGATACATAAGTATACGGATTGAACATGGAGTAATACAGCCTTTTCAATACAGTCGTAATAGAATCCGTAACAGTTCATGGCAGTGAAAAAAGGTTGGGAATATTCGGCGGGGGTGGGTGTCAATGAGGTCTTATTGTATTTATCTCATAGATCTTGATTCTATGGTGGGTGTCTTATCCATGATTGATATCTTTCAAAATGATGGGTAACAGAATCACAAGCTGCTGTTTGAATCATTTAAAGTCGATTACCAACATGCACATTCTGCGATAAGTGTTCAAGGAGAGTTGAGAGTAGCCGGGTCACCAGGGCGAGAATCCCTACAAACAAAAGTTAGCCAATAAATCAACCATTGGTAACAAGTGCATATCTTCAAATGAAAAAAGGCGAATTTCCACAATAGCGATAAGGCGAAAAAACTAGTTTAGAACTTTACGAAGGCTGTTTCAGGATCTTATATTCTTTGGCTATCGAATATACATAACATTACGCGTTAGATTGCCTGTACTATAATATAGATTTACGCACAATCGTTGTAAAAATGTAACTTATAGCGTACAACACAACGTATAAAAATGTAACTCGTCTCTTCTCTAAAGCCGAACGAAAATAAAAAAAGTAAATTTTTATCAATGCTAAATACAATATACTTTCTTCTTTTAGTTTCTCTTTGCCTTACTTAACCGTTGGATTTTTTTTTCTAAGAAATTCCGGTTACAATTGTGGAAAATCACAGGCACATGGAAATACTCATGCTTGTACAGAGAAAGTGTAACAACCTGCGGGCGCGATCATTGATCTGTTTGTATGAGATACGTGAGCATTTGTAGGTAATCCTTGATGCCCGTGGATTTGAACTATCAATTGAGTCAGTGATCTGTAAAAATAATTTGAAATGAAATCTGTTTATCGATAAGAACTTGATAAGCTTCCTCTTCAGAAAAAAATACGCTCAGGGCATAGACGTACATAATTTGACTCACGACAAGTAGAAAAAACGCTTACTTTGTTAAATGATAGAAGCAATGACCTTATAAGCCAGTCAAGAAGCAAGCGGCACCTGCATGAATGGAAAATCCAATTTCCTCAATCAAACCTCGACATTTTGAGACATTCTTTGAAGGAAGCTCCAACGTAAAAAAAGCATCGTGAAATATACTGAGTGAAACTGGTGAAAGTAGGCCGTGTAATAGTTTGAACAGGCCTAGCTTCTCAAGAAAATTGGATTTAACTTTTTCCCAGAATCGGCTTTCTAAAAGAAAACACTGGCTCTTATTTTTGGAAGAGGCTTTCTCCTGAGAAACTCGTGTTTCTTCACAAGCTGTCGCAATTTACCCCAATATTTAAAAATATATATCATGTTATAAAGTTAGGTCATGTTACACAACCATCCCTATAAAAATTACATTATTTCCTTTTTCGTTCTATTTACAAAATTTTATCAAAATTTATGCAACAAAAATATAAAAAATATTAGATCGCGTTTTTTTATTCTGACACTTTCAAATCTTGGCCGGAGCAGGGTCGTCTTTGGCCGGAATAAATGCCACCCACGACTTTCCATATTTTCTGGAGTCTGGATTAAAAAAACATATATATATACATGAACTGAAAATTATAATGCGTCTCAATCTTTTGGAGGTTTTAACCCAAAGAATTCTGAGCTCATATCATTTACAATTAATAGGCAAATAATAATTAAAAAATACCGAACATACCAGCTTTGTCCACAATCCTTTCAACATGATCTCGTATTGAAATTCTTGCGGAAGCTTGATCCAAGCCGAGCAGGTATCCCCTGAGGAAATCAAAAATAGAATTACGCAACCCATCCACCACCAGAATAAAAAACCCGTCCAAGTTTCTTTTGAAAGGGAAGACACGATAAATCAAATTTGGCTTACATTCCGAGAACGTCCTTTGGAGACCTGAGCTCTTCCGGAGACGATGCTTCACTTGAAATAATTATATTCTGGAAGAAACATGACATAAAAATCAGTTCAAACACCGAGAAAGTCGGTCTATTGATAAGAAAATACTTTAAATTTCCTCGTGCAAATATCTTCCGTAAGCCGATTTCCCATGTAAATCATATTCTCGAGGGGCTCATCTCCATGAAAGGACGGCGAGTATGTGACCTCAAAGAAGACGTCTTTATCTGCAGCCACCTTCCCTTTGAGCCGGTTCAGTTTCACCTTGCCGATCCAGTGGGGACCTTCAATGTCAAAGGAAATGATATCAAAAGTTGTCGTTGTTGAGATAATACAGGACACAAGGGCGTCGTGATTTGTCGGCACGACTGCGAGGATGTCGTATGCTCCAGCGTTCTCCTGGCCGAGGACAGTTTGCAAATGAGCGATATCGTAGAATATAACGGTGAGCCTTTGGAGGATCCTGATATTTTTATGCTTGTCCGTTAACTCTTCAATCCAGTCGAGGTTTTTAGGCGGCGGCACGCCATTCTGGCTGGAGTAGCCTACTTGGGCTGCGGTGGAGGAAAGTGTTCCTCCAGTTCTTTCCTCCAGCTTGCGCTTTTTCCCTTTCTTTCCGAAAGACGCTTGGGGAAGGCAACTGGTCGCGACGACAGGTGTGTTCAGGGCCAGGATTCTGTATCCAACTAAACAGAAAACGTAAAATTTGCAAAACAAATGCTGGACAAAACTCAGCTGCAAATTTGCAATAAATGTTTTTTCTTACGTGCAATCGCTGTTTCGCAAACTTGGCGACATTGTGAGCCAATTGGAATGTTTATGTCGCCAAAGCAGTCTTTTCCGAACACATCCCTTGGCGTTTGTAGCGTGTCCATAATTATTTTGAACAGTAACAAGTGATGATGCACTGTAAGATAAAAGACTTTTCTTTGGTTTAGAGTTTTGTTTATGCACGTTGTTCATGGGTCAGAACAATGCACGTGCAAAGCTTACTGCAATTACGTGCATGCTCGTCGCAGCACCCACCCGGCATCGCTTTGCAAGCCAGCGAACATCTGATCAGTCGACTTGATTCACTCCAGAACGCGGAAATGCCTTAGTACGCCAAGTAGAAGACGACCAACGTGGTACTGGAAGATCCCCAAAGTTCAAGTTTACAACACATCCACATGGCATTCTCTTGCGTGTCATGCCGCGCGTCAAGGCCCTTAATTAGGTCGGCCTGCGCTGCAATCGAGATTACATCGCATTTTCATAGAAATTTGAGGAACACCCGGTCCGTATCGATTTGGACTTATCAACCATGGTACAGTTGTATCCTTATCTCGGAAAAGACCTTCATTTGAATCGATATCTCAAAGGAAGCCGTTCTGTTCAAAAATTGTAAATAAACAAGAGCCAGCTCGAGCACAAGTGAAAGTTGAAACTCGCAGTGAAAGTTTACTCCAAGGACTGACAGAGGAAGAGCGTCAAGTATTAAACGAGTTGGAAGCGGAAGAGAGGCGTTTTCGAGAGAAATCAGACCAGGATAGTCAAGACTACCATCTTTGGGAGGGATCTTTTGAGGACTTTAGCAAACTCTCCAGTTCTGTATCTGAAGGACACGTCCCTTTCCAAAATCGTCAGAGAATCATTCAAGATGTTATCGAGGAGATGTGGAATCCCCTTCCCAAAGTTGAGGAGGAACCCCGTGAACCGACGTACTATCCTCGTAAGATTCTTTTAAAAACATAAAAAAAATACTAAAAATGAATATGGCAAAGGATGAAAACAAATTTCAAGGTGGCAAGACGGGTGTCTTCGACATTGGCGAACTTGTCGACCTTCTTCGAGATGAAAAAGCGGAAGAAGCTGTTGTCATTACTATTCCCCAGGAATTTGACTATGCCGACTACATGCTCATCGTCACTGTCAGGTACTACTGCTAGCTCAACGTTTAGAATTTTAAACTGGCCACATGTAATTAACGTCTTCTGTGGAAAAACAGAAACAACCGTCATCTAATGGCACTAGCGGAATTCATTCGCAAGCGGTTCAAGCAGAAGGACCTCAAGCCCACAGACATCCTTCCGGTCTACAATCGCTCTGCCAAAACCAACGGCTGGATTGCACTTGACCTGGGCAACATCATTCTTCACATGTTCCTCCAAGAGACTCGTGACCACTACGACCTCGAAACGCTCTGGACTGTTGGTCCGCTATTTGATGACTTGACTAACGCTAAAGATTCTGAAATCGTTCAGCTCCTAAATACAATTTCGTAAAAAAGTTAGTTGAATAAAGAAAGAAGTTTTTCTACAGGTCAGTTTTAACGGATTTTTTCTTGTTTCGTTTTTATTTACCAAATACAAAGGTCATTTTTTTAAGTTCACACATCGAAGCTTACAATTTTTTTCCTCTAAAGTTTAACTCAACCTGAATCCATTTCCAACAATGGTGAATGCGTTTTTAACACGTAACTTCTTACAAAATACTACAATTTAGAAACAACTAAAAAACTTGTTGTTTAAACCATGTTCTCTGAGGTAAAATGGTGTATACTTTATAGGAAGTTGAAACACAAAAAGAAAAACATATGTGCTTTCCCCTTTCACTTTTAAACATTTACTACAAAATTGGCGTCTATTGTCTATGTATAAATACACAAAAACAAAACTGACAAGATACTTCCAATGCCTGTGTTTTACATTAGACACGTTTAATTGTAAACGGAACTGATACTGAAAAACCTGAACACTTATCATCTAAGTTACATTCCGAGATAAATTTGACGAAGTTACATATTTTTTATGTGGTTAAGCGAGAGGATTTGAGCACCTACAAAATATGTTTTGCGTAACTGTTTTGCTCTATTCCAGTAGTAGTGTTAGGCATAACAAACTGAATTTTTTATGATGAGGCGGTTAAGACAAAAATCAGACCAGAAACAACCGGAAATTATTATATTCTTTTAGAAGAACAAAATATCAAGTGCGTTGGATTTTTAGAAAAAATCTTATTTAAACTTTTATAACGGTTTTCTCTTACGTATCATATTCACAATTTTCTTCTTTTCTTCTCTTGAGTTACTATTTTTTTTGTACAAGCTAGACAAAACTGGGCTGCTTAATAGTATTGTTACCTCGAGGGGTAATTAACATCAATGCCTAAAGTTGTGATGGAATTGATGATGTGGCCCGCCCCTGGATCCGGCTGTTTGTCCGGGTCGGAACGACGGTATTCCGCCATTCGCGAAGAAAACATTAAGGAAGTCTGCTGAAGGATCTTGATACGACTGGTAGCCTCCCCCGCCGTTGTCATCCATCAAGTCGACACCCTGGTCGTAGCGGAAACGCTTTTTCGAGTCGGACAAAACTTCGTACGCTTCGCCAAGGTCTTTGAACAGGCGCTCTTGCTCTTTCTGCACGGCTTCCGGAGCGTTCGCGTGTCTGTCGGGATGGTGGAGGAGGGCTCGCTTCTTGTACGCTTTCCGGATTTCATCCTCAGTCGCGCTTTTGTCCACGTTCAGGATTTTGTAGTAGTCCTTCCTCTTAGCCCGCTTGGCGGCGAGCTTGGTATTCTGAAGCTCCCGCTTCACAGCGGTCAACGTGGAGTCTATTCTCAGCGCGGCTTCAAAATCGTGCACGGCATCGTCGTAGTTCTCCTTTTGCACATACTGCCGCGCCCTGTGAAGGATCGCCTTCAGGTAATCCGAGTTAAGGTCAATCGCCTTCGAACAGTAGTCAATTGATTCGTCGGCTCTACCTTGTTTGCTAAATATCAGGGCCAAATTGAAGTTCAGCTTGGATTGTATTTGAATCTGGAATATGTCAAAAGAAAAAATCAGTTCTAATTAACGCTACGTAATTATTTTTAAAATACTTAATATCAATCTCCGACGTGTAACTTACATTGTTCATTTCCCCGCCACTCACTATCGATAGGCATTGTAGATAATCCTTCTTAGCGTCTTCATATTTACTTGCCGAGTACTTTTCGCTCCCCGTCTGCCTCAGCTCCTTGACAGATTTCAACTTTTTGAAGAGATTTTGAAAGGAGCTGTTATCAGGTGCGTACTGCAGACCTTGCCGGACAAACTGGATGCTTTTGTCGAGGTTGTCATCGAGGTACAAACACATCGCTCGGGTGAACAAGGCTTCAGGGCATTTCATGTCGTTTTGGAGCACCTCCCTAAAAGCAAAAGATAAGCGAGTCGTTCAAGCAAACTTTGAACGAAAACATTGGGATCATGCCTATTTGAACGCCCATTGTAACAAGATATTAAAAAATACAGATGCATTGAAGATTCAGCTTCAATCATTGTTCTTACGTGCACAGCTCTTGCGCTTCTGTGTGGCGACCTAGACGAACGAGCGCATCCGCTTTTAACATTTTCAGCTGATTGTCCGCACTGGCAACGTCCAACGCTTGAGACGTGAGGAAAACCAGTTTTCGGTAGTCCTTCTTAGTCTTTGTCGCTTCAATTTCCGTCAGATGGTTTTTCAGCCAATTGAGTCGCTCAAACTCCGTTTTAGCACCCACGTCGAAACCCAGTTTCGACACGGTTTCAAAAGCCAGCTCACACTCTTTGGCGTTGCCGAGTGCCAGTGTTGTTCGGATCAGGCGGAGATAGCCCTTTTCGTACTTGGGATCCAGTTCAAGAGATCTCCTTATGTCGCCAAGGGCTTGCTTGTATCTCTTCAGCATCATGTTGCACGCGGACCTGTTTCCATAATAAGATGCTTCCATCGGCATCAAATCTAGGATTAAAAAATAGATCCAATTTAATACGAAACTGACTTCCAAATGACCATGACCATTCAATATAACCTTACCAATGGCTCTCGTATACATCTCCAAAGCCTGATAATATTCTCCAAGCTTAAAATGGTCGTTTCCTTTCTTTTTGTTCGCTTCGGCGAGACTGGAAAAAAGTCAAAGAATTTCAGTTAAAACTTCGAAAATGCCAAAAATCTGCAAATTTTAAAACGGAAAACTCACTCTTGGGCACGGAGAGGTTCCACCTCTATGAGCTCTGGCATTTCCTCGTGTTCAGGTGCATCTGTGAGCATTACGTCGTCGTCCTCCTCCTCCTCTTCATCTTCGTGGTCTTCGACATCACCCGTCAGGTCAATCACATCAGGTTCACGTCCTCCTGTGTCTCCGCCCTTCTTGGGAATTGCAATGCCCTGATTCTTCCGGAGTCGAACAGGCAAAGGAATCACATCATCGTCAGACTCGGAGGACTCAGTGTCTCCATCGCTGACAGTAACAACGTCTTCAGTTTTTGATGCCTTCCCCCAGGCGTCCTCATCGGTCACGTCCATTTTGTTGTCTAAGGGTGACAGAGGACGCTTCGAGTCCATTTTAAAGGTTTTAATTTTAGCAGCAAATCAAGTTTAGCTGTTTAAATCTGGCAAAACAAAAAACATGAATAATATAATTGGCATGAATCACACAATTACCTTCGAGCGGGAACCTTAAAATAGTTTCTAGCTAGGACTGAATCTAATTGTGCAATATCCTGTTACTGTTACAGACTAATATCACAACTGAAAACGGCAACTATATTTGTTTTGGGCTAGCTTATCAAGACAATGCTTATCATGCTGATTTAAAAAATAATAACTTCACAAATTTTCATAAACTAAAAACGCAACATAGCGACTAAAAAATAGCTAGAATTATTTGATATTTACCGGAAGTTATAAAAATGGATTTTTCGATAAGCTTACGCTTGTCTGACGGATACAAAAAATATTTATTCAAGGCGACTTTACCTTAATTTTAATTACAAAAAAACTAACAAACTCTCTCAACTTGGATGAAATCAAGTTCACTGGCTCAACTTAGAGAAAAATCTTGGACTTGATTCTTAAGAAAATGACCTGCATCTGATGGCTGAAAAGATTATACGAGGTCGCCTGTCCGATACCAATCATTTATGACCAATCTAAATACTTTTAGGTTGACCTATTACCAAACAAAGTAGTATTTTTAGTTGGACAAAAAACAAACAAAAGAGATGAACAGTCTCAAATACTAAGATGATGTCAAGCAAGGTTGAGGTTGCACTAAAACTTAATTTGACGAAGGTGTCGATGAAAGTCTGATTGCCAAAAAAAGGATGCAACTCAAAACACATCTCCTCACGACGTGGGAGGATCTGCCTCCTCATCAACTCTACAAAGGAAAACCTGTCAAGTTCTAAAACTGTACTTTTTTTTATTACGCCACAGCGTTGAACGTGATTCAAATATGTTCCTATTTAAAATATAAGGGGATCACTTTGAAAACCACACCGCTATTGACGTTTACACTTTTTTAAAAATCTTTCACATATTTTTTTACTTTGTGCTCATTTTCACAAACCGCCCACACGCTTATAAATTCATCCACCTTTTTGGTGACAACTGATTAAGGAAAAAGGTATCAAAATAAAATAAAAATTTGGAGTGAAGCCTCCTCCTGACTCCTGGACGATCATCACAGAAATCAATAACTTATCCCCGCCTCTTCCAATAACCCAAAACAAGGTAACATTCATTTTGAAGGATTTTTTAACTTACCTTGTCTTCGACTACTGGAACTTGGCCAGGTTGTTCACTACCACAAAAACTTCCCAAATAAAAACCGCCTTTGCTTGGAAATTGATAAGAAAAACTGTTTCGGAACAAACTTCACAACACTTTTAAGCCAAAATTCAGCCAGATATCCACTTCTGATTGATTTTTTTTGGAGATGAGCGACCTGGTTCAACCGCCGGATGTTTAGTCAATAAAAAAATCGTGAAGCAAACTCAATCAACGTTTAAGTGTTTAGGAATAATAAAAAATGATCCAATCAATTGATTTAAACGTAGAGGAACGTATTCTTTTTTTATGATTAATCTTTTTGATTATTTGTTTTTCGCCCTCTCCATCATTTCCCAACCACTCTCGTGAATCAAGGACTTGGTCGTCGTCGTCGTGCTTCAGGTGCTCATGGTTCTCTTTTTGTGCATTGTTTGGATAGCCAAATTGCATGGATGGGATTGTGAGATCTTTTTTTTTCAGCTTCAACCTATTTTTTTCCGCTGGCTAGCATGCCATGGCATTGAGAAGTTTTAATGCAGCAGCGTGCGTGGTCGAGTTTTTTCATTGGCGATTTTGCTCCGCCCTTTGGAAAGGGTACCTTATGTGAAGGAAAACCTAACTTAACATGGATAGGATAAGCAGATATTAGGCTATCTTGCTATGCATTGACGTCAGTCCACAGGGAGAACAACTCGAACAAGAGGCTGCTGAAAAAAGAGGCTCGAATTGCATGCTATATCGCGAAGCAAACCATTTTTCTCAAGATTCTGACAAAGAAGTTTTAGTGATACGATGAGACATGTTATTCAATGATGAGATGCAAGAGATAAGCTAAGATAAGCTCGGCTTCTTCATTTTCTTTAGTAAAACAACTTTGGTTTTCGAAACCTGGAAAGTAACGACGATTTTCAACATGAAAAAAATGAGAGTAGAAGAAAAATTACAAAACAACATGTCAAACAAGCTCATTTGAATGTGTAGTTTTTTTCTTGAGAAATTCTACGAGATTTTCAAGGTTTAAGAAGAAAAATTTCAAGCTATTTCTTAACTTTCAAAGAAAAAACTTTTCCATTATTAATTATTTTGCATTATTCCTTCACCTTGGACCTTTACACCCGTGTCATTTCTTTCTTTGGTGATTTCTCCGAAATCCGAACATTCCGCTGGTCACACTCTGAATAAGTTTCAGCAATGATAACAAAACAACCACAAAAGAATGAAAAAATTGCTTCATTTGCTTTTTCATCTTCCTCCAAAAAAATGATGAGTGTACTCGAATCCGACTCGAGTAACATTGCTAAACGAACATTATGCAAATAATGCACAAAAAAAGTGCACTCTTGTGTCTCGTCTGCTGCTGCTTTTTCACTTTTTTTCTCTCAAAAAACACTGTCGATTCGAGTTTTTTTTCGTACGATACAAACAACATGGCAAACGAAGGAAGTACATGACTCTGGCAGGCTGCGAGAGGTAGGAAACTGGATCTCTCGAATGCTTCTCAACGAAAAAACTTGATGCAGCCGAGATTTTCATGTTTGATGTGCATCGGAAAAAAATGTATTGTGTTATAAGAATGTAGTACTATAATAAAAAAAACCCAAAACAAACAAAGTCAACTGTTTCAACGAAAAAAATAGGAGAGAGACCTTATCCGACGAGCACCTTATCTCAAAGGTTTCCGGTGTTAAATAAATGAAATAAGTAAACAATGCTCATGTTTGTTTGACATTTTTTCAGTAGAGTAAATACGGACAGAAAAGAGGTGTTTTTTAATACTACAGGACACCCACCGGTAAAAAAAAAGTCTAACAGATCAATGGAGTGAAAAAACGTCAAAGAAATGGCGGAAGTGGAACGGTTATCTGCTTGAAAGTTTGCTCGCCCTGTGTGTTATCAGTTTTTGACTGGAACATCAAAATAGTGGATGAAAATGGATGGAGAGAAACTTTTAAAGTGGTTCTGAGGTGGGCGAAACTCGGTTCATTTGGAGACTGACATCATGCTAACGGCTTTTCTCGCTTGTGCGCGTAGTTGTTCCAAAATTGCAATTGTTCATTCAAAGTTAATGGTCAATGCGCTTCAATACTTTTAAATTACGCAGTAAGTTTTTAAAGTTAAGACTGGATGCGATATAAACTCTGGAATGACGTGCCATAATAAAGTTGAAAGTCTAGTGAAAGTGGCAGCCGTGCCTAGGGAATAACGAAAAGTCAGGACTTCGTGTCAGCCTTGGTCTGAATGAACGCAGCGAATTGTTTGAGAAAATAATTGATTATTAGAGGCGTAATTTAGTGGGGAGAAATGGGAAACAAGAATAGTTGTTGTGCGTGGAGGGGCAGTGGTAGATCATCGTCTGATGGAAAGTCATGGTCAAACAAGCATCCTCGGGGATTCGACGGGGATGACTACCCAGGACATGATCCTGGGGGAGGTCACGACACTCTCCCGCGGGACGAGAGTGGTCCCAACTTGCAGCACATTAGCGAGCGAGAGCCGGACGACCTCGAGAGGGACCCGTCCGTTCATCCCTCGGCAACAACGCTCTTCATTGAGCGATCCAAGAAAGCCATACAAAGTAAAAAGAGAATATCTTTAAAACCGGAAGTTGTGTTTATTACTCAAGATAACCGTGAAGTAATTTTGGTTAATGGTTTTATTTATTGTTTAGATGGAATGATAAGGAAAAAGAGCATGAACCAAATTCATGAGCCGAGCCCGCTGAAGAAGAGCTCGTCGTGTTCCACCATCTTCCTTGACGACTCAACAGTATCTCAACCTAATCTTAAGACGACGCTAAAATGTTTAAGTCTCGCTATCTACTATCATATACGGAACAGACAGTCGGAGCGCGGCCTGGACATCTTTGATGAACGGCTTCACCCGCTGTCCAAGGACGGTCCTCCACCAGACATGCATAACCCAGAGCACCGTCAGATTTATAGGTAGGTAACTCGTCAAAGCAAAAGTTCTAAAACAACCAACAAAAATCAAATGTTTCTAAAAACTTTCAAATTTCAAACATTTCCTGTTTAGATTTGTAAGGACCCTTTTTAACGCTGCTCAACTGACAGCTGAATGCGCTATCATAGCTCTAGTCTACCTAGAAAGATTACTCACCTACGCGGAAATGGACATCATGCCGCCAAACTGGAGGAGAATGGTCCTCGGTTCCATTCTACTCGCCTCCAAGGTGTGGGACGACCAGGCCGTCTGGAATGTGGACTACTGTCACATTCTCAAGGACATTACTGTAGAAGACATGTACATTAATTATATCTCTATTGTAAATTATCTCATTTCCGGTTTTGTAGGAAATGTTTCTAAATTTTATTTGTATTCTGAAGGAATGAGCTAGAGCGGCAGTGTCTGGAGCTGCTCCAGTTCAACATCAACGTTCCCTCGAGTGTCTACGCCAAGTACTACTTTGACTTGAGGACCCTCGCGGAGGCGAACGACCTCACTCTTCCCCCAGAGCCGCTGAGCAAGGAGAGAGCGATGCGACTCGAGGCGATGTCGAAAGAGGCGATGGGAATTCGTGATAAGCCAACCGTTCCAACGACCCCTGACTCGTGTGCCATGGTCAATGGGCTATTCCCAAATGGATTCCGGAGGTGGAGCAGTATGGAAACGCTGAGCGCAGGTCCTAAACCCACAGCCGCCATTTTGTCTTAAATAAAAACTCGGGAAACATGCGATTGGTAGGCGGTTGTTTGTGGGTTAGGGAAAAGTGCCATGTTTATTTTATAGATTGTACGGCAATATAAATGAAGACCAGAGGGAGGGGGGTAGGGATGAAAACAAAAAGTGTAACCCAAACCCAAGCCTGTGAAAGGAGAACATTATTTAAATAAGATTAGCAACCTATGTGCATTCGCTTAAGTGAAATATGACTGAAAAGACTTTTTTTCGGGTTGAATCTCATTTTCAACCTTAAAAAACCCCTTCTTCAAAATATCAACCATGAAATTATTTTGTTACACGAGAAAAAAAGCTTGTTTTTTATTATTTGAAAGCTTTTAAAGTTCCGGAAAATTTTTAGTTTTAAAGCGACTGACGTGGTTCAAGTAGTTTATGGCGTTTTCAAAACTGACAAGACCTTAAACGGAAGGCTTTTTAAATTGTTTTCTTGATTATTATGTTGTACCTTTTGCGTGATGATGGATGTTTTTTTAATGAGGAAGAAAGTAATAAATGGAAATGAATTGTTGATCTAGTCTGTTATTTGAACGATTAAAAACACAAGGAAATCAATGGATAACGTAAATGGTGAAAGAACTTTGAGTCTACAAATGACAAATGAATGTTAGTTTTTATTGTCTGAAATAAAAGAGGAAAACAAAAAGCTCCCAAATATTGTACTTGATACGCGAGAATAATTATTACAAGAATCGTTGTAAGCACAGCAAAAGCTGCTAATTTTTTTTATAATTTTTGATATTGTGTATAAAAAACAAATATCTAGCATTTTGTTTAACAAAGTGAGGTGGGCTCCATGTTGAGTTTAATTTTTTTTATATCCTATAGACTTGTTTTTCTTAGACCATGAAAAATATAAATGAATTAATCATGTATAAATGTTTAAAAATTATAAACATACTTGAAAGAAAAAAAAAAGAAATATAAAATGAAATTGAATAAATAAACCTGCTCCGTATTCCAATTTTTACACAAAACTGTTGATCGCTTTAATTAAAGCTCGAAATTCACTGTTTTTCAGGTGGTATGAAATTCACTGGTAATTGGCAGTAAAAAAATTACAAAACACGTGGAAAGAAGAAAGGAAAAAAAAGTCACAATGAGATTTTGTATGATTTAGATTTAGATTTGAAAACGGCGTCCCTATCCAGGGTCATTATGCCGCTCATAACACATCTCACTCAACTTTCACTTTGAAACAATGACTTCAGATAAATGTCTATTTCTTCTTCCTCATCAATCAATTCCCTTTGTTCAACAATATAGTTTTTCATTTTATCTTTAAATTTCATTCTGTTGGCTTCATTTCTTATTTCCAGTGGAATATTATTCCAAATCTTTGTAAAGTAAAATTGCGATTCACTATCACATAACTTCCGATCAACTATATATAACTTTGCACTTCTTGTATTTACTTTACGTATAGCATCATTTTTCACAATTTTTAATAGCGGTGTTGGACAATTTTCATGGACTGAATCGTAGCAAATTATGAAAAGACTTGATTACTTGATATTTAAAAAGTTCTGTCATTTAGCTCTTAGTTCCATTTTTTACCAGCATCTCATCTATTTTATAGTATGAACGTGAGATTTAAAAAAATGGACTATAAACTTTTTGTGGCTGGTAATCAGTAATAAAGTTTCCCAACATGTCATTTTAAGAATTTAGTTTAATTTTAAAACTGCGACAGACTCACAAAAGACGGCACAATTTTTGTATTTTCTTTTTCAATTTGAAAACAGTTTCATACTTGAATTTCATGATATTTTCTTTTCCAGAGGTTGAAATAAACTTGAGGATTTTGGCGAAAAACGTTTCAGATTTCAGATGAATAATAAGGTTTGGAAGCGTAGAATGTCCCCTCATTTGGTAATCCATTGACTTGTCCTGCTATCAACAGGTTCCACCTTTCAAAAAATAAAAATAAATACAAACATGCGTTGCAGCGGCTGACCGAGAATACGAATTCATGGCGGAAATGGGAAATTCTTACAGGGTGATTGGGTGGGACAACACCGCGGGGGCATCGGCCGCACTGACATCATACACATCTCCGTCTGCTTGGGAGGACAAGGCTGGGGGCAGCACATTGGCGGATCCGAGCGAATCACAGGGCACTTGATATTTGAGCATCCATCGTCGCCGTTATTGGAATTGTTCATGGGACACTGCTGCGTGGGGCACTTGAAGGATACCACCATTGGCTACGAAAAATAATAAAATTGAAATTGAAAGTTTAAAAAAATTCATCAAAAATCATCAAATCAGAGAAAAAATTGGTCACCTTTGGACAACAGCGAGGATCAGGCCTTGGACATGATATCCCACAAACTGGAGGAGGCGGACAGCACGGGCTACACAGTTACCCGCAATTTTAATAGCATGAACGAAATTGAGCTGTTATTTTGAAATTGTTTGAAAACAAAAAAGATGAGCTACCTTGGTGGACATCGAGGCTGACACGGTTTGACAATGACACAACATGGCGGAAGTGGATTGCAACTGTAAAAAAATTGAGAGGAAACCAAGTTAAAAATACGCAAAAAAGGGTCGAGCACTTAAGGTCGTGGCTAGACATACCAAGGGATTGGGCACTGTTGATTGTACGGCAGTTTTGGAGGTGGAGGACTATTAGAAATTCAAAAACGAATACGATTATCAACATGTCCTAGAAAATATTTTAAAAATACAAACGCAAGTCTTACCAACAGTTGTTCCTTATTGGACGAACTAAACCGGGAAAGAACAAGAAAAATGTCAGAAATAGTCAATTGCAACAACTTATTCAGATGATTCAAAATTAAAAGACGATAATTGTGTCTGTACCAATCATCGCAGGGCTCGGGCATGTAACTGGACAACAACCGGGTGGGGGGCATGGACACGCGCAAGGATCTGGTGGACAGCAAGGCAGAGGAGGACAGCATTTCGGCGGGCAAATCGGAGGGGAAACAACAAGCGCCATTTTCTTGCAACATGGCGGTGGGCTGTTTATTCAAAACAATCAAGAAACTATTCAAAACTCCTTACGACTAGAGACATGCGTTATTTTAAGAGATAAAAAGACACACTTACCAACATGGCGGTGGAATGAAGCACTTGCGACTCGGACGAATACATGGATCCGGACTGTAACAAAGATAAACAAAACGTTAACTGACTGACGATAAACGTCAATCATGGAGGGAAGATGGAGGAATTCTTACCAACATGGAGGAGGACAACACACTTTTGGAAAGCAAGGTATCGTTGGACACCTAGGCGGGCAAGGCTTCATCGGCTGACAACATGGACTGCACGAGTCGGGCTGACACAAAGTCAGTCTTGGAGCTGGACAACAAGGCGACACAGAACAGGGACTCCCACAACACGCCGGTTTCGGAGGTGCACATGGTGGAGGGCAACATCCACCCTAAAACATAACAACGCCACAATTAATCCTCCTAATTACTTTGTTTCAACTAATTAATTAAAACGTTTTCGGAATTGCTTTGACTTA
>VICI01001486.1:0-22122 GCA_019593645.1 Akabosia matsudoensis
GACCCACTCCAACACAACCTCCAGGACCCACTCCAACACAACCTCCAGGACCCACTCCAACACAACCTCCAGGACCCACTCCAACACAACCTCCAGGACCACCTCAGCGTGGTGTTCCAGCTGTCCCAATACCTGATAACCCATTGGAACCCTACTTTGACGTGAACATTGTCAAGAAATATTACGTCAAAAGAGACGGCAAAGGGATTGTAACGGAAGAAGCTGACATTCAACTTATGGAATGGCCTGGACTCACTGCCAAAAAGATTTTCGAAACCATCAACGACAAGGAAAACGAGACCTCGAAAAGTTGGATGCTCCACGTGGAAAGAAACTCTGGGAAAATACTCCACTACCCATGCAACTTTGAGGACGGAACCAACATCGTCGCCGTCACAGCCGTACGAAGTGTAAACACAACGGCCCCCGACGGAAGCGAAATGATTCACCCAACCAAGCAACAGCTCTGGCTTGCATCTGGGGTGAACTCAATTTTCCATAGCTACATCCAGCCCCTCCATGTACCCCTCCCCGTCCTCGCCCAAATGGTCCAGGACGAGTCCGAGTCCAAGCCGAACGTCAGCTGTATCGTCAACGACGATAAGCCGTCAATGGACCTCCGCACAGTTCTTGACTTCACTTTTACCCGAGACCGGCTCATTCTTGGAATGAAGTGTGGGATAATTGTTATTGAAGGGCTGCATTCTGGCAACCTCACGTTTAAAGCCGCGGAACGCCTCACTTACAACGGAACCTTCACCTACTTCCCTGAGCCAGTCAACCAAATCTCAAGTCACACTTGTTGCCTGAGCGCCGTTTTGTGTGGCGAGACTGCGTCCATGGTTGGCGCATATTCCTTCAATCCGGAGCGAAACGCAACGGAAAACAAGTTTATTTACGTGTCGTACGACTTTGGAGAGAGATTTGAAACGAGGATCATTGCGACGAGCCTCTCGCCCATCAACCTCATCAAAGGATTGTACCAGTTTTACGAAACGTGGGCCGACTACTTTGAAATCTTGGAAGGAGCTGAGAAGTACGACTTGGATCAAGATGACAGCAAGCTGAGGTCTCTCCGGAGTAAGGCTGAGTGGAAACAAGGAAATTTTACGAAAAAGGAAGAAATGTTTGCGATTGGAACACCCGCGCGGAAAAAGTTAGCTTCGTTGAATAAGACCGTGGAGATTTTGGAGGATCGCGTTCCAGTGCGAAGAAAGCGTTTCCCGAGGAAGAAAGACTTGTCTCCGCAGTGGGTCAATGAGATCATGAACCGGACCAGAGTCAAGCACGGTTGGCGTCCAGAGTGGGACTCCAAGTGCGATGAGGTTGCAGACTGTAAAGCTCGCTTTGAAAATGACGTTGCTGTGGATTTCCTACTCAACGGGTCTGGCATCCATGTCAAGACTCCACGAAGAGACGAGAATGAGCTGTATTGCCGGGAAATCGTTTCCTTTCTGTTTATCCCGGAAGAAGAGCAATTCTTGTGTCTCTGCATGATTGGATTTCACAAGTTGAACGCGACGCAGCCCCCTTTTCCAGTGGAACAGGGTCAGTACGCCCTTTTCAATTTCCCGATAAAGGTACCATATTTTTTCAAATTATCTGTACGTATCCGTATGTATCGTTAAATACCGTAAGATTTTTGTGTATTTTAATCTGGATCAGGCGAGTCTTCCTTTGATCTACGGCTCCCGAGTCTCCCACCGAATCCTTGTCTGCACCCACCTCAAAATCAAGAGAGATAATGGCACGGAACAAGTCGTGTATCCTTCCATTCTCCGGGTTCAAAATAGCGGGACAATTGTCATTTCCAACTGCAAGGGAACTATCTACCTCAGCACCAATTTAGGTAATTTAAGAAAAACGAACCCATTTCCTCTTGGCGCGTTTCCTTACGTTTAATACTTCAAAATTTATATTAAAAAAATATTTGTTTTTTTGCACAGGAAGCACACTGTTCAACGCAGCGTTCTACTACGAACATGAAATAATTCATGAATACTGTTCGAACGACACAAGCTACGTGCCACCGGACGCTGCAAAGAATAGTTCCATATGCCCGCACGAGCCGTACAGAACGGCCTCTAATAAAACGACCTACATCCGGACGTTTGATTTGTGTGCGTTGGACATGCCCCCTCTCATCACAATTGACACATCCGGTTTTTTTCTGGTCATGACATTCGGTCGGTTTTATGCCAAAGGAGCGATTACTTTCAACAGAGAAACGCGGCTTGTCGTTGGAGAAGTTTTAAGACCATTTGAACTACCGAACGACACCAAGTACGACAATTTGGCGTTTCCATCTCTGGATGTAAATGGAGATGCGAGTAAGTTAAAATAGTTTTGAATGGAAAGGAATGAGATTGTTCGTAAAAAGAAAAAGCTTGCTGAAGGGGGATTTTTTTATTGAAAACTTTGTCAGTTGTGGCTGTGTCCCTTACGCAACTGTACAGTATTGATCAGTCTCCCGCGAACAAGTTCCGAACACCTTTGTACGAGCAGAGACTGGCTCTTCGACTTGTCCCCATACCGATTCCGTACCACAAGGACTCGAGGCACTATCACGAGGGCAACCTTGGAATGTGTAATGTAGCGAAAGATAAGCGTTTTGGATTTCCAGTGTGTACTGTAAGTTGACCGAGGATTATACAAAAGATAATTTCCGCTTATCCTTTAAAAGGGGTTATTATTGTTCATGTTTTTTCATATATGTACGTGTGCATAGACTTCAGAGTATTCGGTTTATCCGAGATATTTGGATATGGATGTTGGCGATAAGGAATACATCCAAGTGACTGTGACCGACGAAGACCCCTTCCTTCCGTTGTGGATCTTTTCGAGCAACGAGAACAGCCTGGATGTAGCAGTGTACCTGAGTCGGAGGGAAGGCTCGCCACTTCCTCACATCAATTTCCATAACTGGGTATCAAAGCTCTAAATTCCAATAATATCAAGCATAACGAACAAGTACGTGTATTCAACGTTTTAAAAATATTTATTTACCACCTAGAAACTGGAGGTAAGGGCTAAGGCCGGGAGGAAAAATGACGAGATCCAGGAGTCTCTTGTGGACGCCTTTTTTGGCTCCGACTACAACAACTTGAACGAGATCTCGACTCAAATCTCGTTCGTGAATCGGCCGAATGTGAGGTGCCATGTGAGGCCCAGCTCAACGGTCAACGTGCAAATCGGATGCAAAGGGAAGAAACTGGTCGCCTTTGAGGAGACCTACCGACCGCAGTGCCAGGACTTCCAAAACGGCTCTTTTTACTACACCCTCCAGCAGAACCAATTCGACCACGAAATGGTCAACGAGTGGAAAAGTATGTCTAGCAAGCAGTCTGCAAACATGTTCAACATCAGTGAGTCGAACGGGACCCTTCGGGTTCTCTACGACTACGTCAACTGGGGCTGTCCCATTGAGCCATTCAGAAATGAGGAGTTCTTGCCTGACTTGTGGATTGTAGAGGAAGTCCCGGAGAACAATACAATTGTCACGAGGCCCTTCAGAGGAGAATTTATTTTGATTGGTGAGTTGTGAGACATCAAAATGAATTGCTTTAACCACGTTGATTCGCCTAGGCTGCAGTTTAACTATTTTTTGGCATTTAATTTAACCCCAGACATATTTGGAAACGCTCAATTTACTTATAAAACGAAAGTGAAAGACGTTGGCTGCCTCCGTCGACCACAGTTTTTGAAGGAAGTCATCAGAGAATGGAAACTAAAGCATCGCTTGTTCGAACTAGCCTCGAATCGCTTGGTCTATCCCAAAACCAGGAAGGAACTGGAAAAGCTCACGCATTTTAGTCAGATATATGGCAACGCCCTATTGAAGAATCGGGAAATCCATCGTCACATAAACATTTGGAACCAGGCCAACTACCGGTCTTGCCATAGGGGACAAGCCGAAGACTTCGATGACGTGAAGGACAAAGAGTACAACATTTTTACTTCTCATGCTCATGGAAAAAACCCCAATAAAATTAAATGGAAGAAGAATCCTCTGCGAGTGAGCGTTTTTCTTGCAGTCGCCGTCGACTTTAATGGCTCCCTTTGCGAGTATCAAACCCTGTTCGCCGTGTCCATGCGCAAAAATTATGACTTGGATTCGTGGATCAGCATTCTTATGTTTTTACTCTTTTGTGCGTTTTGGGCTGTGCTTATCGTTGGTGGATACCACGTCCGCATGCGCTACCTCGTCGTGGAGTACACAAATACGGCCAAAACTGAGCGATTGGAACAAGCCGCTTGGAGTATTATATACAGGTAGAAACAGGATTCTGTGACTTTTATGCAGTCAGCATCACTTCTGACGTATCATCATCCTTTTTGTCTTCGTTTTTTCCTCAGGTATGAGAAATTGATCCATGGCGAAGCAATGGCGGCTCTCTTCAATTCCAACCCCACTGGACAACAACAATCAGGAGTAGCAAGTACAGTTATGACAGCCAAAAGCCTGCATGAGAAGAAACGGGCGGAGCTAGCTATGAAGAGAAATCACGTCATGGCTCAAGAGCAAGCTCGCCACGAACGACTCCAAAAGCTATTTATAAAGCAGTGAACAAAAAAAATTGTCCAGTGTTTAGCTGTTTCACTACTTTAAAAAAAATTACTGTAAACTTTATTAAGAATAGTATTCAGTTTCATTTCCACTCAGGTGTGCTAATTATGCCTTAATAATAACAACAGTTTTCATATTTAAAGGAAACGATCAATGCTGCCAATTCTTCAATCCGCATTTTCTGTGCGCAATTCGCTATTCATTTTATCTTAAGGTGTAAGACTTGGCATCTACTTTTATGTCATACTTTCCCAAAATCTCTTAGTCTCCGCAGTCCGTTCCTTTTGGTATAAACCCCAGCCAGTAAAATCAAGTCTAACTTGGAGTCTACGAAGTGAAAGTCGAAGGGAGGGTCAACGGCAAACTCAATTAGGTCAGGTTTGCAGGCGCGACTTGACAAAGCCTTGGAAATTAAGCCCTCCCTGATTTGAACCTCACGTGGACGTGTGACATTAGGCATCCAACCCCAAGGGTGGTATCCAGGCATCCGGATGCCTTAACAGCATCTGCTACCAAGCGTAACGCGATTAAGAGCAATCATTTGGGCTGGTAAGTAGGGGTGAAAAGTCATAAAACCAGCAGGAAAGAAAAGCGTCTGGATAGGTCAAAGTATATTTTGCACGCTTTAAGACGGAAATAAAAAGTGGTTTGGCAACCATGTTCAGTGCATTTTCAATGTAAAACTTTTTAATTCGCCGAATCGACACCTTAGGGCTGATTTAAATGATTACGATTCGTAAAAATTCGTAATTTCCTCAGCCACATGGTCCATTCTCATATAAAGTTAAAGTTATATAAAAAAAAAGTTTTTTATGCATCGACATCATCCTTCATTTGCCAAGTCGACGTGGATATTTAAAGAAGGTGGATAAATGCATTTATCACGTGGACAATTGCATCCAAGACAAAGAAAAACACTCCAAAAGTGACGAAAACGCAGTTTTGAATTTTAATTGCTTCAAATAAACCGAATTCTGAATAATATTTTCAGTCAAATTAGAAAAAAACGTTTACTTTCATTAACCACCTACCTTGCTCATCTGAATCTGAGTAAGGAAGAAAATGATGAATGCTGAATGAACTGTTTCAAAAGTTTAATTTATGCAGATACGTACAGGCGATTATCATAAGTCACGGCTACGAAAAGAGCATTAGCATTTAATTGGAAAAGCATTATTTATTTGATTGTAATCAAACCCTGAATTAAACTAATTTATTTGTGAAAATGCATGTGTTGATTAAAATTCCCGAATTATGATAATGTTTTGGGAAAGTTTAAAACACTCATTTAAAATCACCATTTCCGTTTCCATTTCGGTACAAATGTCATACATTTTACGAGCCACTTCCGGTCAAGCCCGCATATAAAAAGGCGTACTTCTCGAGCAAGGAAGACATTTTATGGAGAGAGTGGCCTGATAGAAGTCTAACGCCTAACCAGTTTAGTAACTGCTCTGCTTTCCAACTCAATAGTTTGGCGTAACGTTGACTTTGCCCGATTATTCGAATATGAAAATGCATGTGTTGATTAAAATTCCCGAATTATAATAATGTTTTGGGAAAGTTTAAAACACTCATTTAAAATCACCATTTCCGTTTCCATTTCGGTACAAATGTCATACATTTTCCAGCGACTTCCGGTCAAGCTCGCATATAAAAAGGCGTACTTCTCGAGCAATGAAGACATTTTATGGAGAGAGTGGCCTGATAGACGCCTAACCAGTTTAGTAACTGCTCTGCTTTCCAACTCAATAGTTTGGCGTAACGTTGACTTTGCCCGATTATTCGAATACCTTTTTGGGGTGGCGTGTTTGAACTGGCTGGAAAATGTGGAACGACGAGTATTTACTTTTCCCGGAGATTTTCAATGAAGGTCCTCAAGAAAATCAGATGCAAAACCAAAATATGATGGAAGAAGAGCGTGGTCTACCAGATCAAGCCGTTCCCGACCCTGTCATCAATAATCAGAACAACAACATCGCCCCCAACGCGCTTTTGTGTGTGTGCCATGAACCCTTCCAACTTCGTTTCCTCGGGCCACACGAGGCCTTCCTTCATCCACACCTCCAGGATGTCGTCCAGGAACAGGCTCAACGAATTGCAACTCTAGAGCATGCGATTAGCGGTTTGGAAACTCCTCGGATCTCCCCGGTTGTTGCGGCTCAAGCAGGTACGCAACAACAGGCTGAGCAGAGGATGGCAGCGTTAGAGGAAGTCATCAACAATCTTGGTCGGGAAATCCAGACGTTATCCAGACGTTATCCAGACGAGCGAGTTCTGTCTGAAATCAGAAGGCTCGGACATCTGATTGGCAACTGGGCTAATAACTTGGCCGGTGGCAGGACTGCCACCGTTGAAAATGAATCCGAACAAGCTCAACCTAACTTGGGCCCAGTGGAGCCGTCCGTGGTGGACTTGGGGAATGAGCGGTCCTTATCCAGCGCTCTTCGCAATCGGGCATCTCGGAAAACTACGAAGAGAGGTATACAAAATTCTACATTACGAACTTCAAGATAATCACGATTAAGCAAACTTTGTCTTTCTGAATGGCTTTTAGTGCACTGGGCACCCGAGCTAGTAGCTGGCGTGCCTGTCACCGCTGGAGGAATTTCTACGGCACCTCCCCAGATGAACGGTAAATGCAAATAGAATCCGTGACTGATTTGTTAAATTAAAATATTTTGTTTGTAGTCGTGTTTTAATATGCGTTCCTTTTTTCTTTATTTACACAGGCCAGGAGAAGAAGAAGAAGAGGGGAGAACGTGAGGTGTTCGTAAGACGATTTGGAACTCGGGCCAATCCTTATCCAAAGAACCACAAAGATTCAAAGTATCCAAATTGCCTGGAGAAACTCAAGCGAAAACGACGCTAAAATAGGCTGGCAACGATTTATGGGGACGGGAATTGCTCTTTATCAACTTGACTTACTATCCCAAAACCCCTGTGTACTTCGTATTCGTAATTGACTGTTTTACATTAAGTAGTTTGACATATTTTTGAGTTACAAATTTTCAAGTTCATTTTCGATTTTCAGTTGTCAGCGTTTTTCAGCTTGACTAAGTTTGCTTGTCAACAGTCCAGTCACATGAATTTGATTAAACCGTTAGGTATCACTCAANAGTTTGCTTGTCAACAGTCCAGTCACATGAATTTGATTAAACCGTTAGGTATCACTCAAGAAAAATACTCTGTTTCAATGTTATTTTATGTTCATGTGATATCAACATCATTTCGACCATCTTCCGGGCAAATTTGTGAAGTCTGTGCTACTGATTCAAGTCGTCTGCGAGGTAGTCATGTCAATATACTTATATATATACAATTCACAACTTCCGTAAAATGATTTCATATACCAATCGACGCGACGATGACGCTGTCATTCTGAGTCTTCTTCGTTTCTATATGCGAAAGATATGAATCTGTTTCAGGCTAACGCTTATCTTGTTGTCATTCAAGGGCTTCTTCAATTGTATGTTCGGATATCCTATGGAACGTAGTAGCTTGTTGAGCAGGCTCATAAATTTGATCAATGATCAAGCGGAAGTGATGAGAAGCACGAAAGGATCAAGCTACCTGATGGGCTATCAAAGTTGCGTTAAGCGGATGAACCAAGACCAGATAAAAACCCAAGCAGACTATGTGTACTCTGTGGAAGGGGAAGATTTGGCGTTCGTCTTCAAAATAAGCATTTCTTTAGTAATGTGACAACTTGGCCGCATTTTAAAATATGTTTAAAATGTCTGCAACAGGTTCAGATGCGGGGAATGTGTACCACCAAGCCTGGAGGTGTTCTGGGGCTGGATAACTTTCGAAGGAGTCGACACAAAGCTAAGTAGTGAGGTGTTTGTTCCCCTAAATTATACGATGAATTACCATGAGCTAGTTATCCGGTCACCATCCCCAGACCTTTCGTCGTTATACTGCTTTTGGATGGATAAGGATATTCAAGTTGTTTCCAATGTTTGGACGGTTGAAGTTGTCGGTATTTCTAGAATGAGGAAAATCTCTGCAAGAAAGTGGAGAAAGGTAAAAAAGGAAGCGTCTCAGGTGAGGGCTAACCTGCCCGTCAATTTGAAGGTGGGAAAGACTGAGTTAAGAGTAGAAACGGTTTGGAGTGAGTGGTCACTGTGTAGCAAGTGTGGAGGGGAAGTTGGGAAAAGGTATAAAACAGGAGTTTGTTCGGTGACGTGGACTAGAGACGGTATTTTAGAAGCTCTAAATGTGCATAAACTGCCTGTGTCATGCTCTTTACTGATTGATTTCCATCCGGAGATACTGACGGACTCAGAGGTGCTCCAGGATTTTGGAAAAATAGAAGCAATGAATGAGGTGCTGGGCAGGCCGCATCGGATTCTGGTCGGGTACTGCAAGGGCGAAAGGGTTTGCGATTTAAATGTTGGTAGTAAAGTTAGGGAGCTGTACAGAACGTTTGAAATGATGGGAGATGGCGAAGAAGTAGTTGGAGACAAGGTTGAGGTCAAATGGTGGTCTGTCAGATACTTGTTTTGGATAATGGAAAGTCTCTTGAAGGGTGTTCCAGTCGGTTGGAAATACACTCCAGACATGATGTTGTTACTGGGGCTTGTTGGTCTACAGCTTTACGTGATTTTCTTGGTAATTAAAAGGAGAAAGCAGGCCAACTGAGACTTTGCAGCGAAACTTGTTCGGGAGGTAACGTGATACGATAAAAAAAATGTTTCGATGCTTAAAGTTTAGCGAAACTAAAGTCTTGTTTGAATTTATTCTCTGATTTATAGTTTGTGAAATGCCGTCACTGTAAATGTATTCATTTCAAATAATTTAAACCAACTAAAATGACAGTTTCATTGGATTTACTAAGCATACTAATTTGAGAAAAAAGTCGTAATTCCTAATAACTGCCTGGTTTGTCATCCCAAACATCACCATACTTATTTTTAGGCTTTGCAGGGCCATCAAATGAAGGCGGAGAAGGTGCACCACGACGATTATCATAATAGCCAGATGAATCACCCACAGGAGATGTTTGCTGGGGAGGGGCTACTGGTTGGGGACGGCTGTATTGTCGACTTTCATATTCTATCCGGTTTTGCCTTCGCAAGTCGTCGTAGGTCGTAAGGACTTGGGGCTGTTTCGGCGGCAAATTCTCGTCATCAAGCATTTGATGGGTTGTGTCGTAGTGAGATGAATTGGGTTGATTGTAGTCTAAGCCATGGAAGCCAATGTTCCCTTCACTGTCAAACCCACTGATTGGCTGAGTGTCTCCAACATCAGAATACCTACTGGGCTGACTGAATTCTGAGTTGGGGAAGGCTGGTGCGACGATCGGAGCTGCAGATGCAAATCCAGGTTCCATTGATAGCCTGAAAAAACCAAAATGTGCACAATTTAATTAACATGCAAACAGACAGGTAACAAAATTAGACAAAAAAAATTTGCCTACGTTTCTTGGAAGCCCATTTGCCCTTTCTTCTTTCGTAATATTTCTCCTAACTGACTATTCGGCAAGGCCATTAGCTTTTCAGCGCAAACGCTCTGGTATGATAATTTTCCCATGAAGTAGCCCACGATCGAAGCAAAAAACATTTTCGGACCGGCTCCAAATCGTGGAGACGGTTTTAAATAACCTGCACACAATTTATTCAAATATATTTTTAAAGTTTCTTAAAAAAAGTGGGAAAAAACTTTGAACTTGCTAACCATATCTAACTGCGTAGTAAGTCCCAACACCCAGAACCGTCCCAATTGGCAAACATCTGTAATAAAAACTCTCCCTGTTACAATCGCGAATGGCCTTCATTTCCTCCGGACTGAATCTGTAACGCTACATAAATATATTTCTTTAAGATCATTCATAACTTCTGTCATCATTTCCTTTAAAAAATATTTCTAAATCATCTCATTTTTAACCTGCAACTGTTGCTGCGCATTAGGATCCACTCCTCCTTGACCTTGCCCTCCATACCGCAAATCAACTGGAGCCGGTCCTCCTCCCCCGGTCACCGGAAAATCGGTCATTCCTCCTCCACCAGACAAGTGTCCAGATCCGCCACCGCCTCCGAAATACTCTTCTCTCGTACCAGCTGACATAGTTTTGTTTGTGTATCCAACCCTAAAACTTTTTACACTTGTTGACACATTTAACAAACTTTTAACTAAACTTGACAGAGTGTAGTCGGCTCGAAGCACATACTTTTAATTGTACTTTTTTTTGTTTTCTTTCCAACTCCTATAAATCAGATGGACCATCAGTCTGTTTTTTTCTTCCCGCGGTTGAAGCTTTAAAGTTTTCTTTGCTGGAAATGAACGGTTCTCGAACAAAGACTTTGTTTACAATTATGATCATTAACAGGCTTGGCCAACAGATGGCGCCACATCAGTACCAAACTGTTGTTCACTTCGTTTTGTTCAAGTCGCAGATTTTTATTACTTTAAGTCGCACCTAAAAACTATTATGTTATGATTCATGGGGTTTTGCTGCTTTTAACGATGCTTCTGGCAAATTATGACAGATCAATTGCAACACAATCGGGTCAGGAAATGATGAGAAAGCTAGCGATAAGAGACTCCCATGCCCTCAGTCCGTGGCGAAAAAAAAAACGTGTCATCGCAAGTTTTTTTTCTGAGCCAATTTCAATTTCCCATTAACACAGAATACCAATCGAGTGTTGAATTTCCCAATTTCCTTGTCGCGACAGTGCCGAAAAAGGATTTTAATGGGAGCTCGGTTGAGATGTCGTCTCGCAATCAAATTGCGATCGGCTCTGACTCGGTTCAATTTGAAGACACTGGCGTGGTGCGCTCCTGCGAGAGGTCATTGTTTTGCAATTTATGTTGCAGGAACCGTTGCAATATCAAACTACTGTTAACGGTATTTTTTGCAAGTTACGACAGGCTATTTCAGTATTTGATTCGTTCTCTTTTCTCAGACAACCCCCGAAAAATAATTTTAAAAGTTTGTTTTTTTGGTGGTGAGAGACCAGAGTTGGAGTTGCTGATAAGACGATCAATTGAAATGATATGAAAAGGAAGGAGAATAGATCCCTTGAAGGTGTAATCAGAGAAATATGCTGCGAGCATGCTCACACACAATTATTATCGTGATCATCCATCAGCATCAAATAATATTTTTTCTTACCCTTGCTACCATTTATTAGCTTGTTTCTTGCATTCCTACAAGATATTTTTAGGGATATTTGTGAGGTTATTCATGTGATGCCACTAGAGACATGGTTAGGGCATGGTATAAAAGAAATACCATGCTATGTTCGGACGAGGACAAGCAGCAGCATGGAAATCCCGATTATGGTAACAGTGTGGGGTTGATGTAAATAAGCACTGAAATTATGGCAGCATTTAGGAATTAATAGTTCATTTACAACTATTCCAGTGCAAATTACATTTTAAAATACTTCTAGTAATGCGTTATAACCATTCAGCTGTTAAACAAACAAATCCGTCCGATTTCTTCGTCAATTTAACCGCTAAGCAAATGTCCGGATATTTCAATTAGGCGTATGCCCAATGCCCTTACCGGTGATTTAAAGTTTCTCCTCTTATTTACCTGTTTTTCGCGTAATTCACATGACATGAAACGAAAGTCTCTCCTTTCTCTGACACTGTGCATCCCTAACCTTACATAATCCTGAACAATTATTATTTATCCCGTCCACTTTACACCACTTTTTCTTCTTTTTATTTCCTCAGCATGCATAATATAGTAATAATGACGATGATCATCCCTAAAAATGTTTTTTTCATTTTTTAAATGCACTTCTCTTACTCTCTCTAAATCCCTGGCGCCGGACTGTCCGTTCATATAAAAACGATCCGACTCCTTACAAAACACGTACAAAATTCTTTCTTTTTTTTCTCTCTCTCTCTCTCTCTCTCTCTCTCTCTTTCTGTCCCAAACCATTTCCTTGAAAATCCCCGATCAAAATCATCTCACATTTTCCTACCTTTTCAACAAAAGCCTGGACGAGAAAAAAAGGTGGAAAAATAAAAATCTCTTTTGCCCTAATAAAAGACGAGACTTACGAGAAGATACTTTTTTTTCTTTCTCATCTGATCTAAAACCCGTGAGGGCTCCTTGTCGGTGTGTCTTGTTCAACACGGCAGTTTAACAAGCACCGACCATGGACAACTTAGAAAACTGTAAGACGCACTTGTTTCTCTTTTCTTTCTTCCTTCAAGAAAAATAAAAACACGCCGGGGAAGAAAAGAATGCGAGAGAGTATTATTACAATGATAATTGCCATCACACAGATGAATGGAGCTGGGCTAGAGAGAGAGAGAGAGACCTTCTTGGAAAAAGAAAAAAAAAATGTGGTCTTTTGTTCTCTCGTCGCTTCCTGCAATCTGACCTGCCAAAAACCGAAACTCATACGCAACGCGCACCTTTAATCATACGCGACATGTGTCAACTTTTTAACAAATCCTAATAAATAGCCAACAATTTATTAGTTTTCTTGGAAGAAAAAAATCCGAGTCCAAAGAGAAGTAGGCCAGCTCGCCACTCTCGTCAGATTTTTTTCCATGTATTTTATATTTACGACCCTGTTGACAGGAAGTAAAGGTGACGATATAGCTAATGGGGAGGGTATATAGCTCTCCTTTGGCACGTGGAAATGACCCAATTGAAAGAAAAGCAAAAAAAAACCTTCGCGTCACAAATTTCGCTTTGAATACTATTTTGAATATTTTGAAATGTGGATGACGTGTGTCGGCAAAACTTTCAAAAGAATTTGTAAAAACTTAACAAGAACAAGAGGATTTTAGTGTGAAGGTGACATGCAGGTCACTAACATGATATGAATACTTTTTTTACACAATAAACTTTGATATAAAACTCTTTTTTTTTTTATTATTGACCATTTTTAGAAGAAAAGAAAACAGTGGATAAAAATCTTGATATCCTTACAATGTACAAAAAGAATTTTACAAGAAGGTTAAAATAGCTACTAAAATCCGTGCATTCAGATATTTTTCGCAACGTGTAGCCATCCCCAGCACTGTGCAGAATTGGAAGAAGGTATCCGTGAAAAAAAAATGTGCTTATGTGTAATCTCACGTTTGCATACCTACAACCTAGACGTTCTTTTGTAGCAAAAAGACGCAGACGGTGAGTGTAGTTTGAAATCAGCTATTTCATTTTCCTTGTCAATCTTCTCTCGAAAAATATGCCATTTTAAAAGACTTGACGAACAGGTAGATTGAGACAGACATTTTTGCTTCTCTCTCTCTCTAAAAATATATATTTTTAGACGAGATATATATACAATATTATACGTCTCTCTGTGAAAACGTAACGTAGACTTTGTTGTGTGAACAAGACTACAGAATCCACTTGTCTGGAGTACCGGATATGATATCGGTGTCCAGTTGTTCTGTTATCACTTTCAAGATAAGCTATTTTTCTTATTTACCGGCTTCCCATAGGAAATAGATAAAAACGCTTCTTAGCCATATATAACGTCTTAAATTAAGTGTAGACTTGTCCATATATATTTCTCTTTTGCAAATATAGCTTGTGCATAAAATTGGCAAAACTGCAACATATCCCATTTATGTTCATTAAAAATGGCTGCCTATAATAATAATAAAAAAAAATACCGAGACAACATTAGTTCTACGTCATAACATTCTCAGCTTTATTATGATTTTGGCAATATAATAGTGCGAGAATTTTTTTTTATCAGTAAAAATCAGCGAGCCTTGACTACCTCTTCTGAGCTGTTACATACCTGACATATTTTTTGTATGTTTCATACAGTTTGTGGATTTTCCCTGTACACTGTACAAACGCGGAAAAAAAGACTTCTTAAGCTTTTTTTAAAAGAGAAGATGAGTCTGGTATATATTTTCTGCTTGAAACATTGTATAAATAAAAGTAAAAAATTATTTAGCTAAAAGATGAATGGAAAGGATGCAGTGTGTGGATGAATGATTAAAACAAGTCAGTAGCATGTGGAGTTGGCTTTGTGGCTCGAGACGAGTGAAGAGTGGTAGTGGCCGATTGAGGAGACAAGAGACTACTAACTTTACACACTGTTTGGTACACACATATTAAATGGGATTTTTGCAAGGTTTGCTTTTTTCACATCTCTTCAAAACATTTTTGCAGATTGTACAAAGGTTTATATACGCGGATGCAGCGTGTATTGCGAATTGGAAAAAATATATATATTATTTTTTTACTACAACAAAAACTTGTAGTCACTCCATATCTTGCAATCTGTTTTTTTGTATGTTATATGTAATGTGAACAAGGTATTGCCCGGAATCTTCCATAGCATAAAAAGATTTATCATAAATACAATTGTCATAACTGGTTTTCTTCAAAATATTTTCATTGTGGAAGATAGCCAAGACGTAAAATGAATCAAAAGAGTTTTATGACAAGATTAATCCGGCTCGGATCAAATTGCAGTGAGGTTATAAAAAACTAGATAGAATAGAATCAGTGCTGGGTAGTACCACACATAATGTAGTTATACAGTAAAAAGATTTACTCTTTTTTTCGAAGGATTTTCATACAATCAGTAATGTAGAAATCGGCATGAGATTCGTCAGTGAAGGCAGTAGAATCAACAAGTTGTCTGGGCTTGAATGGTATTGCATATGGTATGTTGTATTAAATAGCAGCTTGTATATTGTAATGGTCAGAGTGTGAGTTACTCTAGTTTATCCTTTTTTTAAAATATCACATAACATACACTACACTGACTTAGAACTGCATTTACAAAAAAAAATTTGCCTTGTTCAGTGAGCGTTTTAAGAGTTTGAGAATCATGCTCACACACAACAGCCTATTTTTATGAAGTAACCTTTCACCCGGTTTCCGACAAGAAGACTCATTCATTCAGAAACATCGTCGGGAGGACTTCAAAAGACTTTGAGAAGTGACAGGTGAACTGAACTTTTGGAATTTCTATGCAAAAACTTGTACTTTATTAAACAGTGATCCTTCTAAGGTGGTAATCGTATTGTTTCGTTTCTCTTACAGCCGTGTTATTTCGTTTTTGCAACAAGAACTGCACATATAGCGTGGAATGCAGACTAGCATAAAACACTTTTATTTTGAGTGGTATTGTCATCGTCTCTCTTGAGCAACGTCACGGTACCAGACACAGACGATTGTGCAAAAAAAAAAAATAACCCAAGACTGAAAATCCTTCTCGCCACCATTGCTCTTTTGTGAATGTGTGCTTGTTGTGCCTCTTTGGATATCTCGGCTCCCCCAGGAATCCTCCATTCATCCATATGGTTCTTTTTTTTGTAAGTTTCATTTGCAAAAAAAATATAAAAAAATGTATCAAGAAATCGTCCTCAAAAGAAACAAAAATATGTCTACCAGCTTGAGTAAGAAAAAAGGATAAAGTTGTCTTGGGTTTATACAAGATCATTTTTTGGATTGGAGAAAAAAAAATTGCACAAGTACTGCAAATTTTTTTCTGAGTTCCCAAATATTTTCTCAAAGAGAAACACTGTTTCATAGCACAAAAAAAGTACCCTAAATTAAGATGTCGTTCCTCCGACTTAACATTTTTACATACTTCAAAACTAATAACTTTTTAAAGATTTCAAAAATGCAGAAAAAACTTCATCATTCTTTTTTTTGCTTTTGTTCTTGAACAAAACGTGGGAGCACTGGTAGTGTAGACTGTCTGAGTCTTGTCGTACAGTGGTCAATTCTCTTTTATTTCGTCCGGCTGATCATCATATGTTGCTTTTAAAATAGACTGGCATCATACGCAAAAAAAAAACTTGCTTTTTTTGCACGCATACCTTCACTCTCTGTACCGTCTCTCAGTTATCATCATTATCCTTGTTATGTCGGCGCTAAGTATAGTTTGCGAAAAAGAAACTTTATACACGGTGCAATCTGTCGATGTGGTAAATTAAAACCTTTCTCTTACATATAAGGATATGCTCTAAAGACGAACGTCAAGTAACATAGATTTTTTTTTTTGCTGAATGCGCATCTTCACACGCTAGAAAACAGACACTTGCATTTTGCTTTTTTCGGTGTATTTGCACATTTTCTTTCGAGAGGGATGTAGATCAAGTCTTTGTTTGATGACATGATTTTGATTACACAAAGTGTATTGGTCTACTGGTGACAATGTGTACATGCATCTATATAGCTTTTATTTGTTTCCTGCAAATATGTTTGCATATTAACTTTCATCCATTTTTAGTATTTAGTACCATGTTGTTTTTGCATAATTTTGTATTTTTTTTTTCTTCCAGAAGTTGACACCGAAGATCTGGAAAGGAGCTCGCTAAAATTAATGATATATTTTAAGGTATACAGTAAATAAAATATTATAATGACAACATTCATTCGTTCCCGACTGTACATTGTACATATATGTACTAAGCTTTGGTACTTTTGTCTACTAACATTAGGAATGACGCAAAAAACCCGTTGCAATTGAAAACCTCTTGTCTTCTGAAAACAATTTAGGCTAATATCATATTACAAATTGTTAATAAAGCGGTTAATCTCAATTTATGTCTATGTCTTACTGTTACTACGTGTAAAACCTGATTGGAACACGGTACGTAGTTGTGTACTTTGTTTGCTTCAAATTATATGTCATTTTGAGCTACGTGACGGGTCAAAAACTGCCAATTTATTGCTTTTACTCGGCAATTTCACTCTTTATAGTTTCCCACGTCACAAAAACGCCACAATGACTGGCGTTGTCTATTCATAGTCTATCATTAGACAAGGTCAACAAAAACAGACAGACTTGTTTTTTGACTCCAATTTTCCTAAAAACTTATTTTCCTAAAATTCTGTTATGTTACCGGTTTGTATGTTTACTTTTCAGGGTGTTTTTTTTATCGTCTCTCCCTGCATTTTTTGGACCAAGCAAAACACAGCTTTTCGTGAAACGCCAGACATGAAAAATCATTTCAACAGTTTTTTTTATTACGGGTACGTGCAATTCACGAGAAGCTTTTTTTCAAACGTCTCGCCAGAGAGCTCAGAAAAAACATCCGAAAATATATAGCCCGAAATTTGTTCACTTCCTGGCACATCTTAAACGAAGCTGTCAAAAAAAGAGGTAAGAAAGTTTATGAATATTAAGTGAATAAACTAATGATTTTGTATGCTAATTTCAACCGGAAAAGAAAAAAACATAGTCGTTTCTCGAAATGATTTTAGTAGCGAAGCTGACGGTCAAGGAGAAGAGGCGTTTTGACATTGTACTTGTTGCAAAAATACACACACCCTGTCCTTATTTGAATGATTGGAAGACCGCAAAATGAATGAATTTATTTTGAATTTTATTTTACAGCTGAAGATAAAATTGAATTGATTGTGTTATAAGAAAATCAGGTCGTGTGGTAGACCTCTTTACATTATTTGGTTGCATTATTGGCCAATTTTCAAACTATTTTTGTTTTGTGCTGCTTGGCTTTTGAGAAATATGAATATGTTTTTTTTTCTCTTGAAATCTTGACCAAGCTGAAGATAAAATTGAATTGATTGTGTTATAAGAAAATCAGGTTGTGTGGTAGACCTCTTTACATTATTTGGTTGCATTATTGGCCAATTTTCAAACTATTTTTGTTTTGTGCTGCTTGGCTTTTGAGAAATATGAATATGTTTTTTTTTTCTCTTGAAATCTTGACCACTTCCAGCTAGGTTTTTATATGACGGATATATACCACAAGAAGAACAAATGATAAAGAGAATTTTTTAGTTATGAATAGTTTTGATGTATGCTCTCAGTTCATTCATCATTATTTCTTTTTGATTTTCATTTTTGTGAATGGAGAAGAAGAGAAAAAAAGAGTGGTCATGGTCCAGCAATTAAACTATATCTGGTTTGCATACACAAAGCACTGCTTCCTTTGTCCTGTTTTCTTAGGAAAAGAAATAGATTGAGATTAGAGTGCCTTCTTCGAGAGGGGAAAAATATATAGTGTAATTTGACCTGTGGGGCCCGCTCCTGTGTGTTATCATGATGCTGGGTTGCTTTGTCAACACAACTTTTCACAAGATTTCCATCTTGAACAAGCATATTCAATATTTCTGAGAATGTTTTTGAGCTGGAAACAAGATGGTAAAGGGATAAAAATAAGAGAGAGAGAGATTTTTTAAGGGGGCTCAAGGGAATGGAATGTTTTTTGAGAGAAAGAATCATGCATTGAGCTACAGATGGAATTGCCTGGGAGGCAAATAACTCAAGGGCCTGGTGGCAGTAGCAGCGTTTTATAAAAAAAGAGAGATGATGATATGGCTAATCTATTGGAATAAGTGATGAGGCAAAATATTACATTATAAAATGAGATAAACGTGAAACACAGTATTTGTATTTAAGTAATGTACTTTTGAAGATGAGAATGAGAATGATTGTAAGGAAAAAAAACGCGTTAAAAGTGAAGCGGTGACAGAGTAATAAGGGAAAACGGTGGGGGAAATAGGGACCCCACGCAGAATATTTAATTTTTGATAATGAAAGATGAATTTGGTGGATAACAGTTGGAGGGAGGTCAGGCTGTGATAAGAAATACGAGGTAGTGGAGTGTAGCTCAGTTTGGGGCTTTTGTATTGGATATGGATAGTAGTTTGCACGGATCATGGATGCTACCTCATGTGTGAGTTAATTAATTAGTGGAGCTTTTATGTACAATTGGGCATAATTTTGAAGAATTCAAACTTTGGCTTGCTTTAGAGTTGGAACTATAGCAATAATAAGGTTTGACTTTGCACTTTTTAGCTCTAGTTTCAAAATTCTGCCAAAATAACAAGTTTTGCAAATATGGCCGCCAAAAAATCAAAAATTCTTAATATTTTAATTTCCTATCGCGATAAAGTTAGGATTTAAAATGCCATCGTTTGGAACATCGAGTTTTGTATCAGATGCTACAAAGAATTTTGTAATTCCAGGAATTTTCTTCGGAAATTTTACGTTTTAAAGTTTCCGAAATATGGAATTTTCACGGAGTGCTCAATATCACCCGTATTTTGCAAAGTACATGTCGAAATTGTGCATGGACACTTCTCCATTTTATTTTTGAATGTCTTCCGTACTCTAAAGCACTATTGTTTCCTCCCAAGTTTCCCTCCCTTCCCCACAAACCCTCCAAACTCCAGAAAAGTGCAATATATAAGTGGCCAAAACCACTTTGTCTCACTTCACCCCAGTTGCACAGCAACAAAGTACCTATACATTACCTATATATTCCCAGTGATTGCTGTTTTTCGGTCAAATTTCCTAAAAAATTGCAAATTTTTAGCATATTTTTTTTGTTTCAACTATTGACATAGGTAAAGTTCATACATTTTGTTTTTTTTTCTCTCAAATAAACCATCAACATCACTCGCCTTCCACATCATCACCGCTTGCGCGTTTCACGTCTCACTCACACACAGCCTACCATGGACAAGATAACTCTGACGCTCTATTGCCATGTTAAAACCTTCTCAATGGCTCATGCTTTCTGACACCGACGTGCTCGTGAATAAAAATGCAGTACATTTTAACGATGCAGTTGATGTGTTGCATACCTGAATATTTTTCTTTCTTGTTTGAAAATGTTATGTTTCAATATTTACCCTCTTTTACTTACTGATTCTGGAGAGAGTGAAGTGTAGCTGGTTTACTCTTTGTTTCGTGATAGCGGGCATACAGATTGTTTTTCCATCCTTTTCTAAAGCCTCCACAACTTTCGCTCCAATATCATGCCCTTGTTCTCTCATACAGCTCAGCAACAACTTGACTAAATTCAATTAAAAAGCTTTTTTTCTATATATAATACAAATACAAGATACTATGCCAACTTGTATAAGACTTGGGTCATCGCTGCCAAAACATTTTCCCAAAAAAAAATTAATATGGCGGACACTCGTCCATAAAGGTACGTCGTCTATTTGCGTCTGTTGCCATGTTGCCAATAAAAATCAGATACAAACAAGGTTGCAAAAATAAATGGTCTGGAATTTTTGCGCACTTGGCCAGCTATTTTATGCCTTGGAAGACGCATATCGTGGGAAGAAAAACCTTTTCATAGAGAACACTTCCAGTGTGTAAAGGTTACCACGGTAACTTTCGTTTTTTATCTTCATTCTTGATTAGACAAGTTTTTCTTCAATGAAGTCTGTAAAACACGACAGGAAGTGGCATATGGGAGACGTGCATCAAATACTGTACCTTCACCTCCGGCGGAATAAAAAATTAAGGCTATTTTTTACTTTCAAAAGAAGGAATATACGTCTTGATGATATAGTTAGGGGTCCAATCATGTGAAAACTGGGTCTGGAGTGAGCACAGGTAGCCTTGTCCTGTTTTATTTGTGAGAAAGGAAATTCATTGTTGTACTCCATATCATGTCAGTCAAGGTCCCAGCGACAGATGTCGTATTTTTTTTTTAAAACCCTGCCTGATGAACTATTTTGCAATTTTCAAATTACATTTTGATTTGAATTCAGCGGAAATGCTACAAGGCTAACCACTTGTTTTCCGTCTTGTATTAAGAAATGTAAAAAAATAGCTACTAGATCATCCATAAAAGGAAATGTTTTTTGGAGCCAAATAAAATCTTTTGTTTTTAGATATTTTTTTTACGAGAAAGGGAGGCAGCTCGAAGGGTGAGAAAGTTGTAGGTACTTGAAATTCAAGTAGACCATGAGATCCCCCCAAAACAAAACAAAAAAATCTTTACACAGAGTTCATTCACAATCTTTGGTCATTCATTGAGAAAAAAATGTTTGTGTAAACAAGGTGTAAAAGAGATGAAGGAAACAAGGGCCACACGTACTTCATCTTGTAAAAACTGAAGCTCTTCATTCCACCGGAAGTCGAGAGTGGGTCTACACTGAATCAGAAAAAGTCAACGTTTTTTTCTGATGATGTCGTCATGCGTACTAAGAAGAACATTATTTGGTTTTAACTGGTCTAGATTCATTATTGGTTAAACACAAATATTGGATTTGTTCTTGTCGCCGGGACACTGTTTCATAAACGATGTACGCATATAGTTTTCGAGGATTTTTTTTCCATGAATTTATTGCTGTGTAGGTGGCTCCGAAAAGATGCTTCTCTTTTAGGTGATAACTCCGGAAATGCGGCAGTTTTACCGAGAATTCATAGGTTTCTCTAGTATTTTGCAAGAGAATGAATGGAGTATGTGTTTAGAAGGAGAGTCTTAGCAGTAAAATTCAAAGGATGGAACTATTCATACGAAGAAACAAAAAAAAAACCGAACATCTGTCATCCTGTTTAGAGTGCATAGATAAAAAAGAGAACGGGATATTGTTATTGTTCTTTGTACACTTAAAAGTCAAGGGAAATAGGTAGTAATTAGGTTGTTTAAAAAAAATAGGTTCAGCTGAAAAAAAAGGAAATGAGGAAGTATGTGGCTTAGCCTAAACAAGATCCTGGTTAATGTGTGTGGTTTGTTCGTATAAAGAAGATTAAAACGAGGTTTTACCACCACTGATTAAGTTCAAAATTATTTTATTGTCGATTAGCATGTAAATGGGCATTGATGTAACTTTTGGTTGCTTAATTGTATCACGTATCAAGTATCAACCTACTCCTCTTACGAACACG
>VICI01001487.1:0-22106 GCA_019593645.1 Akabosia matsudoensis
GTCGCATTGCTTGGACGGAAATAAGAACGGCTTTAGGTCGATCGGGGTACCTCTTGTGGGATGGAAAGAAGCATTTCGTGTTTTTACTTATTACAAAGGAAAAAAATCTGACTCGGAGATTTTTAAAATGGAAGTCAAAATCCAGAAACAGTTATAAGGTTCAGGTATCTACCTGACCTTATCAATTCTTAAAACATTTTGATATTATTACTGGATGTTCCGCGACTTGGATTAAATTTTGGGGCTCCAGACGTGTACTTACTATCAGATTTGCGTATTATTTACTGCTTTTTAAGCGGATCTCGACGATTGAATTGACTAATCTTATAAATTAACTACGTAAAAATACATTGAGTACTACGAAAAAAATTCGTACACCAATTTAACGAGTTTTATAATCAGCGTTTTGGTGATTATTAATGCCACAAAATTTAACATGTACCTCTCAGGACACACAAGGTTGCCTGGGTAAGTTATCTCTATCTGTTTGTGTGCCTGAAGAACGAAGCTTGTAGAACCAACGTTTCTGGTGAAAGTTGAAAGGCTATGCACGCTCCTGTTTCGTTGCCTATGAAAATTTAACGGTTACAGTTTCTTTTTGCACCGTTTACTTGACCATTCCACGTGAGAGTGACATTTGTTTCACAATGTGCATCACATCTTCACCAATGACTCCGTCCAAACCCCAAAGCCAAGTATCATTTGTGCCCGTTGACGTTGGAGTAGCAGCAGTTTTCTCGACCAGTGCAGCAGCTGAACCAGCTTTAGCTTGCCGTTTGCAGCTCTGTAGCCATTGCCAAAATTGTTTTGTCAGCACATCATAAAGTAAATTTATTGCACATATTTCTATCTTGCTATATACGTTTTACTCGAATTTTTAAAAATAAATTTAGGCGTAATTATTTATGTGTGAAATATATACTGGCATTGTAAATTGCAAGTTAATAACAGACAAAAGGAGTAACGTGACAACTCAACGAATTGTTGTGTATAAACTGTATGATAATAATAATAATATATCAATTTAAAAAAAACTTCGCATGAAAAGGCAGTTAACACTTAATTGATAAGTAACGATAATAAACAGTGCACTCAATTTAAGCGCTCAAAGAGAAAATAGTCTGAATAATTCTTTCATATTGAATTAAACGTTAATCGCATCAGTAGTAAGTTTGGCATTAAAATATCCGAGTAACAAAACTAATAATTAAAATGTTGCTGTTATTTATGGTAGCTACTTATTAGCCGACTGGATAGTGTTTTGGTGTCTGCACACTTCGTGACTTTATATAAGATAAATAAATATAACATGATCAGTGATAACGCTTTACCATAACAATACTTGAGATAATTGTGTATATGACTTTCTTAATTGCACAACGAGATCGAAGTTGGTAAAAACAAACTAGTGGATTGTCACAGTTTAGCACTAGATTTAAGTGCTTGTTTCGTAAATAGGCTGACCAGGGAAATATTCAGTTTTCATTCTATTCGGTGGCTTTTAACTAGAAGTTGATGTTCATGTTTTGTGATATTCGTACGACTTGGTGGCACATTGTGGATCACATTAGAACACTGATTTTAAATTCGTGTATTTTCTTTGTGCGATACGTATTTCACGTGTTGCGAATACTTGATCACATTGTCTGCTGTCACGGGCATGTTAAAACAGATTTATTGAAATCAAAATTTTCTGGAGATATTCTAATGTCCAAGGCCTTCAAAAGGTTCAGTTGGGTTATAAATTTGTGTGTGTGAGTACACAACGTAAAGCACCCAATTAAAGCCTAACTCGGAGCTTAACCAACCTGCTAGTGTGATATTCTCGTAGAAATAATTTTATGAATTGCAAACGTTGCTGTATTTATAGCATTCGATTCGTTCTTTCCGATTTTGAACCCAGAAATTTTATTTAATGTGGTTTGTTATTTAAAAAATTGTCACAGAAAGTAACGTTTGCATATGCATGTTGTGTTAAGGATTACGATTCTTAAAATAAATAAGCGTGTCAATTCATGATCCGTTTCTGTTTCTAGTTCCAATATTATCTCAGTCTTGTTATAGCTATAATTTTTCTCCTAATTTCCACGGCCTAGTTATATTTGGGTGCTTTACGGTATTATAACACCTTTAGCAAAACAAGAGGAACTATTATATGAAGTTAATGCTGTTTTTGAAAACTTCTGTGTCTTATTTTAAACATAACTATTCATAGTATTTTGTCTACCATGTCCACAACGTAATAGGGCGGCATTGGTCTAGTTCCATTTACTTTTAAATAACAATGACCTACGAAGATGTATAGCCCAATATAAGCATGTTTTGATGAATCTACAAGCAAACGGAGTAAAGATAAGTGAAAGCAGCATTTTTTCGACTGTGAGTCAATTAGGCTTATCGCAAAAACAATGAACAAACTCTTAAGATTATTTTTGAAAACAATGAACCATGAATGATTCATGCTGTACAATGATCATTCAGTGGAAATCTTCGGTATGGATTCGTCCTCTACAAATAATAACTAGGCTAGAACTGGAAAATTGGTCCATAAATTCTATGTAGAAGCTGTACTACGGTAATATTCAAGTTTTACTACGACTAAAAATGAAACTAGGATTTTGCTTCTTAAAAATGTTTTGTTAAAGTTTATAGAAAAATATGGCTACTCATGAAGAGCATCCCAAGCCTAAGCATGGTATAGGGTTTTATTAATACATATATTTTTGTAACAACTAACTCATTGCCTAATATTACTGAACAGAATACGCACATACATTTAAATTTGTATGGATTGAAGTCGTTCTTGTGTGTTTAGAACATAAAGGCATACCAATATGTATTTATCAGAGTTGATGAAAAAAGGGGGAGACATATAGACAACAAACGGAAATTTTCGAAAAAGAAGAAATAAAGAGACCAAAGAGAAAAAAAGTCTAAGGAATAAAAAGGGATTAGTGTATTTGGTGAGATAAATAAGCTAATAGACAGTAAAAATGGATATAATGAAAGATTACCTGAGCCGCCGCGTAATCATAGTATCCAGTCGCCGCGGCCGCTATGTTCGCGCGATCTGCGGCAGCGTTGGTTGTTGCAGTGGGAACAGCTGGTGCTGGTGGAAAGTAACCATAATTAGGAAACCCTGTAAGTAAAAAACACGTTTCGTGATGAATGCGTCCGTCTGAAGAGCAGGTGTAGCTATGCTCTCTCAATTTACTCTACACTATACACGGATCTACTACTTTCTCTTTTCCACTCTACTGCTTGTTATCTTGGGTACATTAGTAGGAAAATATACCCAATATACTCGGCATTATCATTGTAAATATAAATTTTATCAATGCAATTATGTATTTACACTATTACAGGTCTACCTCTAAAATTAATCTACACGACCATGGTAATATTTTTCTATATAGTAAATCTCAACGAATTTGCATACGACCAACAGCAGAAGTATTTTTTAAACTTCTCTTAGTGTTTATTTGCAGTGTAAAAAATAATGTATCAGAGCTAACTTTACGGTGTTTTCCTTGATATCTACCTCAAGTCAATAACGAGTACTCATGAAAGGTCAGGTGAAACTAAAATAGAAAATAAAATGCTTGTTTTTGTTTCTAGATAAGAGCAAGCAAACCGCAAGGCACTGAAAACACGAGTTGATGTGAAAGGTAAATGGATGAGTGAACTGCAAAATGGCCTCCAGGGATAGTATAGCCATAAAGGAAAGTTTAAAGAATGACGTGGAAATCCGGATTCTCATCTAAACTCTTTTCTACGCCTTTTTAAGTATTCATATAAAAAATCATCACTACAGAGTCATTATGAGACCAGGTATCTTATCACTTATGATAACACAAGTAGAAACACTGGGATTTTCTGGATATTTGGATGATAATCCGATGACGATTTCGTTTGTACAAACAAGAGGAAATTTAATTTTACATTAATTTGGGACGCATGCGCTTCAGTCGATATTTCATCTGAACTGATTCTACGTAATATCGCGTTTTAACGAAACTGTGCTTAAAGGGAAATTCAAAGATTTCATCAAGAACACAGCCATACAATTTCGAAGGTAAATGACTCGAACAAGAACAATTCGCCATATTATTATGAGATCAATATCAGTTAAACAAAATTACGAACTATCAGAGCGAGCGAAGGCCCCCTGTTCCAATACTGATGCAATCAATGTGCACACGACAACATTTGACATAGTAGAAGATGCATAGGTATAGTTATGGAGTTGCTTTTACCAAGACGTGCATATACAAACTCTATGCTCGGCATCCCCACTCATAACGTATGCGTGTTAAAATTATGATTTACTATTTATTAACGTGGTTTATTATTTTTGGATACGTTTTCAACATTGCCGAGGAGTTAATTCACAAGGAGAAAGTGTTCCTGCTTTGTAGCGCAAATACTGGGCTCTTATGAGATAATGTATTTGAAGGTTGGCCTGATAAACCTATTTTATTTTCAAATGTATTTGATGAATGCTCTAATAGATGAAATCATCGCATCGCCATTAAAATTTGAAAGGCCACAAATCGTCGAGACAAAGAGTGAGCTTGAACGATGTCTCCAGCTATTATATTAAGCTACATGTATGATACAATATAGTCCATAATTTTTAATACTCTAACTAGTTCTCTTGCTATGAATAAACCTCACTAAACAATCGAAATCAAGAGAAAGTTCACTACAAAATAGTTCTGCTGGGACAATAAACAATAGACGAAAAAGGACTATTGACAAGTGGGAGTGCTGTACGAGTCAAGTGAATAAACGAGAAAAACATTAAACCAAACAACAACCAGTACTTTGGAGAAAGGAGTAACATAAATAACAGTGTAAGAGTACAACGATGATATTAGGGGACGGAATCATTATATAAATTGTACGAATAGTAGTCTATTAATTAATTATTAAGAGTAACGCAAAAAACCGAAAGTAAGAAAATCAAACGAAGATGAATGTTTATATAATGGAAATTACCTAATATGATTGACTTGCTGAGTCAAGTAGTAGGAGTAGTAGTAGAAGAAGAAGAGAAGGAAGAAGTGGCAGTAATCACTAGTAGTAGTAGAAGTAGAAATGATGAAAGTGCGTGGTGCATCCCTGGGCCACTTGTGACGCAGAGTTGAAGAGGAGATTTTTTTTGCTGTGGCACCAGGTCAGTAGTCTTCGAATTACGTCGATTACCAGCGCGAACGTCTCATTGAATCAGGTTCGGAAGAGAAAGGGGAACAGGAACAGCCTACATAATGCAGCCCCCAGCCAGACTATGCTTTAATGTGTATGCAGGTTGTTGATGAGCAACTTTTACATCTTGAGCACTTTCTTTGTTACATTATGAATTTTCGTTTACATAAATTGTCCCGATATTTTGTAGATGCGTCGATGGCCTTAAGTTCTGGTTTTCGTCAGTGCTACGACGTGCTTGTCAAGACGAAGTTTTACACAAGGCAACATTTTGCATGTAACTAGATTTTATCACAACATATTTTAGGTAAAAGTAAGGATGTTACAAATATGAACATGATTAGTCGCATTCTTTATTACTGTAAGTTTTCTTAGTATTATTTTGCGTGTGAACCAGGAAAACTATAGTAAAAATAAAATCAGTTCGAAGCTATTGTTAGGATCGCAAAGAAGGTTAGTTTAACCTTAGTGAAAGAAAGTCCCGAATGATTTTTTTTCAACTTCATCGTATTCTCGCTGTTTATGCCGGAGAACATTACAGATGGGCACATTGTATTTCCTTTTCCCGTACCTTTAGTAGTTTCATTCGTTTGTAAAAACTACTTTTGTGTAATAAAGTGTCGTAAATGTAAGTCATACGTGAGCAAAATCCTCGTCCATCCATGATAAAAATAGAGCAGCAGTGGGTTAAAGCTCCATTTCTACTCACACTCTACAGTCATAGTTCTACTGCCGTGGCTTAAAATTGCAAAAAAAGAAATCTATTGTGCTGACTCTCAATTTTTATTCGACTTCTTAGCATGTTCAGAAGAGGTTTGCTAGATTTCTCATTAATTACTTGACTAGAAAAAGCAATCTGTTGTAATCGTGGACATAAATTACATAAAAGTCAGACAAGTTCTTTCATTAACTTTCAACATGGGCAACATTCGCAAGCTTAACCTGGAGGATATTTACAGTTTCGAAGCGTGAATTGTTTAATGGAGAGTTTACCTAAACAATCTCAAAATATGTCCCATGGAAAAGGCATTATGGTCGGTTTCTTATTGTAAACCTGATGGGCAAGTGTGTGAGTTTAGTTGTTAGTTGGTCTAAAAATTTAACTGATTAAACAAATTGTGCTTAAATATGTGGTATAGTATGCGGGAGTTACTAAGTACATTCTTGAAACATTTTCCTTCAATGACTCGATTTTATTTAGTATGTACATGTTATCTTTTGATGGTAATGATGTGAAAAAGAAACACAAGTACACGGGTCGTGAACGAGCCGTGGACACAAAGAAAGCCAGGATTAAAGAAGCAGCTAGTAGTAAGGAGAACTGTAGTCTGTTTTCCTACACAAAAAATATACACATAGACACACTTAAGTTACCTAAAGATGGGAAAATAAACCGTAGTCAAAAAAGGAGAAAACGCGGCACGTATCTTCCATACCTTCTTTCTTTCTTTTTCTTTCTCTCCCTCATTCTATTTTTCCATCGCTTGCTTAGAAATCCTCCAAATACTTAGGTAAGTTCTATTCTTTTGATTATAAGGAAAAGAATGAACTCAGTCTTATAAGGTGCTCCTGGAGCAGCTTTCATTGCAATACTATCTTCATCAGCATGACCAACTAACTCGCATTTCTTCAAGGCTGAAGTGTAGAAAGTGGACTACTTATACCCAATATAAAGCGTACTTTCAACATGCATATGGTTTGTTCTTATGTACTATTTCGAACGGCTTTTATATGCACACTCTCCTCTTCCTCTCAATGTTACTTACCCTACGAAACAGGCAAACTTTGAGGGCAGAGCATCGTTTGTTTATTTGACATGACGGTGTATGACGTACAGCACAAGCAAACATCATGTTTGGTCCTTGTTATTATCAAAATGTGTTCACTTGACTTCCTCCTCTTCGTCTGTATTTCAAGCCCGCTCAAATAACGAGGACGCTGATCAATAAGCCTAAAATGCCACATCCCCAGGTCCAGTCTTCCATAAATAAACTATTTTTCTATCCAAAAAATGCTGTTATTAGTAAGCGGAAAATAAATTTTACAAGAATACGTAAGTATTCATGGGCGTTCAGCCTGAGTATTTACAATGCGAATTGCTCTAATGTTGTGAAAGTTAATTATTGAATACAAGAGGAGCAATCCTGTGTGCATTCAATGTCTATTCATTGTTTTTGTGGCATGCTATGCTATGAGTGAAGTGATATTATGGATGGTACGAAAGTAAGGTAACAGCAAAGTTAGGGATAAGTCTGGAGACATTTGAGTACATTAGGAGAAGAAGTTAGTAAGTTATGAGAGGGAATGTTAATGCCTACATTTGAGCAGCGATAGAAAAATTTACGTAAAGTAGAATTGTGTTATATACTATATGTAAGTGTTTAATGATGAAGACTTGCTTTTTATTATAACCATAACCAACTTGCCGACCTCTATTTACGATACTAGCGGCGTTAACTTGCTCGTCAGGAAGCCACACTTTTGTAACTTATAATAATATAAGCTATCAGCCATCGATTGAGCAAATATTCCGTCACATGATGTTAACGATAATGTCCACGGCGTGTTCGTCATTTAAAAAAGGATAGGTTAGTGACATTTCCCATTTCGATAATGAAACACGATTCAAAGAGCATGCATAATCTTGTATTTTTCTAACTTTAACTACGATAAGCATGGAATTTGCAATCTGTGGCGGAAATTTTTGTTTCGTCAGTTGTTCTTTACGAGACTTAATGGGAAATAGCATCTTATTAAATTAAGAATACATCATAAACCTATGGAGAAGGATTTACATGAATAATGATCACATTCTTCCAGCTCCCAACTACCTCTGACGTTCCTTTTTGCCATATTGTGTATTGTATATATAAGAGTGGCATAAAGCAGTTTCCCAAGCGTTCTTTAATGTCTCGAACGTAACTTCCAGTACCTCCACATATTCAAACACTTCTACATCTAAGTTTTTTGCATTATACGAGGGGGAAACCATAGAACGAAATATAACCGAGCTAAATGGGAAGCTATGATGTATGTTTTGCCACTAACCATTTCGCTTTTCTCTTTGCATGGATCTTCACTTCTTTCATGCATTGTCTGTATGGCATGCAGTCAGCGGGAGCACACATGGCCACATAAATTCATGTCTCTAACATTACCAAACATATCAGATCGCAGATTACAGGAAAATGTAACGGAAAAGTTAGATGGAGAATCCTACTTTCTAAAAAAAATCCTTTCATTTGTCTCGCTTTTTCCAAGGAATTGCATGCTTTCCAAGGTATGTTGAAAGTGTTTCCGTGTGCGTGGCTGATTCACATGTATAATATTATACAATTTTAACCAAACCGAGAGCATATTACTTCTGACGCACAAGGTATGTAGTATTACAACCAAGATTATGCTTGCTGGGTGAAATACTACGAATGCGTACCATGGCATGCATGACGGTGTGTAGGAGAAAGTCTGGAACGTAAGGCTATTCCATCTAGTGTATGAAAAAAGCATGGTTGAAGAGAGGCAAAATTTTGCTGTGTTGGTTCTGTTCAATTCGATTCGTGCTTCCCTTAGCTTCCAAGCTAATACTCCAGCTTTTAAGCATGTTTCATTTCGAAAAGTGAAAAGCTTTCTTACATTAATTCTCGCTTTGCATTCCCTGTGCCGAGTACACAGAATTCATTTTAAGTACAACAGTACGAACGAAGTGAAATGCTAAGATGAAGGATAGTGTGACACAGTAAAAGCTCAACATTAAGAATCAAAATATGGGAATACATAAACTAAACAAGAATGTTCCTATAGAAATGAGACATTTTGCACCTTCTTTTGGAGAATTAAATATGTAACCGACACGCTTTGATCACGAAAGGTTGTTTCTATCAAAAGTTTCTAGTTACGTTAGGTACTAATACTACCTACATCTACGTAAGCGTTTAAAAGAGAAAATTCTTCGAAAATCGCAGTCAGCATTGCTCATTGCATACTGTCTGTGTATACGACTAAACTTTTAATTTTTTTATCGCGTGAATCTTTCTATAGTGAATAATTATAAACAGTTCTAAAGAGCCATAGCAAACAAATGCTGTACCCACTGTAATTTGATTAGCTTTGATAAATAATAACGAGTTACATTTTGCAGTCCTTACTTAGGTGTCCCTTATACAGGCTCAAAGCTTTAGATCTGTAATTGTGGCAAAGGTAACCTGTATCTGACATAGTGATTCTGATATTTAAATTCAAAATGTACAAGTTAGATTTTTAATACTCGTATACAGTGCCCTCTTAACCTTTACGTCATCATGTGAAAACTTCTTTAAACGATAGATCAGGGTAACACAATGTGAATGTATCGGATTAGAATCTTCAGTATCTGTAAGATTGAGTCATTTTTCTGTGCGTCAGCAAGGCAAACCATACAATCAGGGCTTTTTCCTTGACAAGAAATTATCGCACGAAGAGACATATCACACAAAGCGACCACACGCAAGCAAACCAATTTGACCCCTGAATTCGCTCTTCGACTTTTGCCAGTCCAGCTGAAAACAGAAAAAAGTCTGCAAAAGGGTTTAGAGCAAAGATCCACCAAGTTTGGTGAAAATTAACGTAACGAAAACAACTTCTGACTTCTGACCCTGACCAGAGTTAGAGACCAGAAGCCTCTAGACCATTCTGATCAATAGAGTTCTTGCCAGTGACATAAGGCATCCCTTCACCAAGTGTGGTAAGAATCCGTTAAGGCATATGGCCAGCAGATAGACGGACATAAAACTCATCGATGGTCTATTTGCTGAATTTCAGCTACATAATAATTCGGTCAGAGGATTTAGGATACAAATGCTGTAGCTTAATTCTTTCACACCGAAACAATTAATTCGCAGATAATCAGAAGCAAAGAAACAAATATACATATCTTATCTATGGTTCCTACACATCGGTGAATCGCGATAGCGACGAAATGACTTCCATGTTACTAGAAACGTAAATACATGGATCTAGCACGAACATCAGCAATAGATCATGTTAACTGGGATGATGCCATGTTCTCAAAAGAAATGCTGACGTCAACCAAGATTTGAAAGAAATGAATGGTTACATGTAAATAAATGAATGTGTTAATGACCTAATAATTTGAAATTAATTAAGTTTCGCACAGTGTTTATTATTTTTCATGTATTTGACTGTCATTGGTATAACTTATAAATATGTTCTTACACGTTATGCTTATCATCTAATAAATTTACTTAGCATTGACGGCATATTATTGAATTCTCTTAAAAATTACGTTTGCATATATCACTATCTCAAGATATTGCCATTGAACCAACACCATATTTCTTTTTTTCTTCTTCTTTCGCCTTTCAAAGACGTGAACGAAATACATTTTTCCGCTAAAACTGTTCCTTTCTAGTAAAGGATTAATGCATGTTGTACATTAATAACAATAATATTAATCATATAAATTCATGGAAGTAACACATTACGAAGCATTTGGTTAATGTTAATCGAAGAAAGGCGAAAACGTTTCTAGATTCTGAAAAAACTACTCGTTCGTCTAACAATTAGTTTACTATGATTGACTATGGCCTTTTTCAGTATAAATCAAATACGTTAAAATTACATACCCTCAAAAAAGATCATTAACATGACTACAAACATTACAGTGACTGTTTTATCTGCCGTTTAACTCTTTTTCGTTACGCTCCTACCCTTCAAGAATATTTTTAGTACGTTTCTACATTATTTATGGCATAAAATATGCTTTACATTTCTTATTGATGTCACTTGTTACCTTCTTGTTAAATTATTTGTAGTAATTTGTATTCATTATTATTTATTTAGAATATTTTTTTATTTAAGCTAGGGTTTACCCGGAATAACATATCAGTACGTTGTTTCATTTTTGCCTATTACTGCTGTCATTTATTATTATTAACTAACACGGCTAACTGCATCAGCCTTCGTGACATAAAAAATGGCAATAATATTTCGATCTTTTGTATTGTACAAAAAAGACAACAGTTATGATATTCTTTGGTTTCTTCAAAAATGGGATTCATGTTAAATCTTTCTGAATTCTTTTCTGGCTGCTTTGATAGATCAGAGTAGTTTTTTACCAAAAATTAAATTTGATTTACTATAATGCATCTATAAGATTTTAATATTATCAGTGCTTAGAATGCATGCCTTTCATAGCGTCCATCGCAATACTATAATATACAGGCAGCATAACATTATGTTCACGAGGCAAAAACGAATATATTGCCAGTTTATTTATTTGTATTGAGTCGATGAGTACTAGTGAGTGTAGCATTCTTAAACTCTTAAGATTCACTGGCTGCTTTTGCTCTCTTTATGGAACATGTAAAAAGTCAGTCCTGATTTTGAAAATGATGATTAAGATTCCATTAAATTTATGTTGCAGTTTTGTTCGTGTTATGAAGTATTGCTACATAATTAGCATAAGCTAACTGGTGCAGTACCATAAATCAGCACATTAGAAATGTTGTCGTCTAGTCCATTTGAGTAAATAATTTAAAGTTCCTAACTTATCTCTGTTTTCTGTCAGCAATGGTTGTAATTTTCAAACTAGAAAACGATTATAATTGGCATTTGCGCCGCTGGCCGACTTATTTCGGTTCGTGTATTCTCTTTTAGCCATTCCGTAAAGATGTGGAATACCTTAGAACTGAGGTCAAAGTAGAAATAAAACGATGCCTTTCGGTTTTATAACCTGTCGTCGTGTTACGATCGAAAACCTTTTTCATACAAGACGTAACTTTTCATAGCGATGATTTATGGATTTGACCAGTTTAAGTAAATAAGTATACTCTTCAGGCTGACTGCTGCAATACCCGTCAGTTTTAGATGTTGCAAATTTTCATCTCCATTTTGCGTAATTGGCTTGACTCACATCAACACGTTTTTTAAAACAGTATCTATGTATACAGTAACACTTAGCTTATTTGTACGGTACATGTTCATATCTTTTAAAAATAGGTCTTAAATGTCTTGGTTCATTGCTTATTCCCTATTCGAAATTTGACAACGTTTTTCAGAAGTAATACCGTTAAAAATGGTTTTCTTTCATATTTTTTGGAAGCCTCATTACGAATAATGTTTCTAACTGCTCATAACTGCCAAATAATGACCTTTTACGTGCACTTCATTACATAAAAGCTTACCAGCTCTCAAATTTGTCGACTCTGTGACTGACTCTTATCAAAATATTACAAGTCAACAACATCTATGTAATTTGTTTAGTAACATTTACATGCAAATGTTTTCTATTCAATTGATTTCATGTCGCAATTTTAATTTTTAACTTTAGCTGCTCCCTGATATCCCTATTGAAAATTACCGGTTTGACGTAGTTATTGCTTCGATGCACGTACGTATAGTATCCAAAGTAGATATTCGTTATTTGTTTGAATTTCGCATATGTAAACTTTCAATAACATGCTTTCCCCCTTCCTATGTTGATGAGAAATTCCGGATATTGTAGGAATTTGGGATTTCCTAAGATAAAAGGCTCGCATTAAAATTTCCGAGATTTTAAAAATGTTAACAAAAAGTCTTCGTAATACATAAAGTAATATATAAACGAAAGTGTGCCATGTAAAATGTGCAAATATGTACGACCATTATAAAATATTCAATTTTCTAAGCAATTCTAATTTCAAGATTTTCTTGCAAATAAATGAAATACATCCTGTCCTGCTAAAAATCTCACATAAACTCAGCAATATGCAATTACAAATGAAACTTGTCGAGAAACAAAGAGTATATGTGCTTATCTGTATCTGCCTGTCCTTAAATTGGAAAAGAGGTATAGAGAAAGTTTCAATGAGCACGCATATGATAACCTCTAAAAACCTTTGTTTCCTACAAATATCGAGCTCAGATATCAACTGAAGAGTTGATAATTGTTTCCACCTATTTTTGTACGCTGAGAGAAACTATACATCCGGGAATCAGAGCATCGCTGAAAGATTTAATTGTCTTATAAAAAGTAGCTTTACTCTCATATATTTGGTTACTCCTGTTTTCCAAAATATAATGAGTATGTCTTTTAAGAAGACTTCTCTGCTTTTTATTTCTCTGAGAGTGATTATCATGACATGTAAAATTTCCTAGAGCAGTAAACTATTACTTTTTTCGATGATTGTATCTAAATATTAAAATTAATATCATATTATATATTATCATTAATTGGCATCCTATATTTAAATTCACAGTTTCATAGAGTAGAGACAGTCGAGCGGATAAGGTAGACATAAATGGGTACCTGTCGGGTATGGGAGACCAAATCCTGCGTATCCACTATATCCTCGTCCAGCTGCGTAGGCCGCGTATGCTGCGGCAGGAAAACCTACATCCCCATCAACAATCAAAGAATCAAAAATTAGTTTTCAGTGCGACATGAACGCTTCATTGCAATAGTGTCTAGACCCTATAATGTCGACAAATGAAAGAAATGAGATTTAAGTTCTACTAATTAATAATACAAGAATAAGCGTGACAAAATATTTTGTACAGTATGGATAATGAGCTTGAACGAATTAGTTGCATGCTTAACTTGTATTTTCCAATTTTTTAGGATCAAGTTGATCCATTTTCAATAGGACAAAAAACAGATTTTCTCATGGTGTGATGGCACAATACTTGAGTTGTTTTTAAATACTTTTATACTGATGAAGGGTTTTAGCGTAACCGCTAGCATCTGTTGATTATTCATGTGATTACGACTCATCACATGAATCAACCGTTTGGGTATAGTATTGATGATTGATAATTTATGGGGGAGTTTTGGGTAAACGAAAAGGTGAGAATTAATTACTATGCTACGCTACAAGGTTGTTTCTAATACACTATGTCCTGTTTCAGTCCTGTTTTACAGGATTTTATATGAAACGGATTCTAAGACTAACAATGAAGTGTATAACTACGATGGGCTCAATGTGGCAGCTACTAAATACTATGCGGCTTGATTTTACGTTGTAAATCATAGCGACTACATCAATGATAACTCTAAAATTGCGAAGCAATGTATTAACTTCTACGTAAAGACGAATTTACTACCATGGCCGTGTGCAACAAACTTAAACAACAAAATACAACAGTCCAAAAACGGCATCATTGAAGGAATCAAATCGCTGCTTTAATGGTGCATATATACATTTTACACTCACGGTGGGGTTTGCAAAACGTGCTTTGGTTAATGAAATAATTTGAATAAAAACTGATAAACTTGCATCATTAATAATTTTCACACCCAAAAGGTGACAGTGGACTGTTGAATTGTTTCCAGATTTATAACTAATACGGTAGTACTACCAAATTATTTACGCCTGTAGCTTCACCAAAGGTGAAAGAAGTATGCTTGGTCAGCAGCAGGTTTACAGTAACACAATTGTAACGCTAGTTTAAGGTTAGGAGAAAGCTACAAGAAAGCACATAGAGGAAATGAAACCAATTTAAGTACATTATACCCGCCGTGGAGTTTAAATGCTAGTATAATACACCTTACAGGAAAAGTAAAAATTTTTGGAAATGCATACCAGGGACCGTATTTTACTTGCATTTTGTTATTAACAGAAAGCAGCAATAAAACTGGTGAATTGTTCTTGCACAAACTAGCTTCAGATACAGAAAAGCAAACATATTTTAACCGGCAAAGAAAAATAATAGAGAAAAACATGTTATATTTTAAAAATGCTTAGTAGATAATCGTGTTATCGTCATAACAAAGAACGTGTGGCTAATATTCCCGTCAGTTACAAGACCCCTAGGCATTAGGGTTCTATTTGTCACTACTTTCTTTATCTTATTTCGTTCTGGCTTAACGTTACAGTAACGATGTTTAAGTTACGACATAATCGTTGCTTTCTCATTTTGCTTTATACTTGTGGGTCTACTTTCACGAAGCACATGTACCTATTAGTTAGACGATGACGAACGTATCACGCTGACGAATGTATCACCGTCGTTGATTATGAACTACAAGTTTCATAAAATGTATTGGTTTTTATCAATAAATACGTATAATTTAATTATGTTTACATATAAATATATAAAAATGTACGAAAAATTAGTGAAAGGAGATTAAATCAAGAATACGATGTAAGTATAGAAAAGGCAGAAGAACTACTAAAATACTTTTAGTGGTTAGAAACTGAGTAAATCAATTTAATACACATTTTGAAGAGATTATTTTAATGAGTTCATTAATAATAGCTAATATTTCAAGAAAATATGGACATTGAGCACACAGAATCATATACATATATCAAGATATCATTGCGCACTAACTGAAACTACTTTTTACCGTAATACAATAAATATATACGCTTTTAAGTTTGATAAAGTATTTAAAGTTACAAAATACTTTTAAAAATTTTGCATACTGCAAGGCTTTCAAAAACTATTTTTCCATCGGAAATATTTTCATCTAGGCGCTACAAGGATTTTAAATACGTTCGACGATAATTCTGGTCGAATTTTTTCAGCCACCTACGAAGAGGAAATGTTTCAGTGCGTATCAAGACGCACGTGAAAAGTGTATCATGTACACAAATTACACTCTAACCGCTGCTATTAGTTCTGTCTACTTTGTCTATGCAACTCTGCCTAAATGAGCTATTGAAAAAAATATAGAACTGGTCAATACACTATTTGAGTCTAAGGTTAAGAGTAATATCGGTAAGTTGGCTCCAGATGAAAAGTAATCAGGTTAAACACTTAAAAGTTTTCAAAGATTGGGGTCAACGTAAGATATTAGAAACTGTATCGTTTAATCGATGCACTCACAGCTCAAAAAACAGCAGAAAAAAAACATTTAAAAAAGTATGAAAAGAGAAATTGAAAAACGGACCAATAAAATTAGATTTAACGCAAATGAGTTTCAAAACACACAGTAATGTTTTTGAATAGGTAAGATTTTGTTTTGAGTGCACGATCAAAAACGTACGTACTAATGCGGTTACTTGAATGGGAACATGAAGAATATATGTAGGTCTTGTTCAGAAGTGTTGTCTTTAAAAGATAAATTTACTAAGTGATTGGCTCAGTACCTGTGTACCGAATGTTTGGATATATTTTAACTGCTCATAAAATATTTTGTCAGAATGAAAGGCACACACGCGGTTAGTCCATTGGAAGTTGGTGGGTTGAAAAGTAGCTCGAGCAGGAATTTTTACAACAGCCACAGTTTCATCGACATCAGAGGTTTGACGCATCATGGAAATGAGTGACGGCACCAAAAGTGGAAACCAGCAGGAAACACATCGTACGTGATCAGAGAGAGGAGGTTTTCAGAAGATATTGAATTTAAATACCACGAACGGCCTCCGTTTTTACAGATAACAACTTGTAGCTAGATTTTCTCTCATTAAAAATCAACATTAAATGTATTACAGTAAAAAATACAAGAATATTGTTTTTCATGTAGGCATTTTGTCAACGGGTGTTAATTCAACTCTACACTACTTGTTTGTAATTTTGTATTAATTCGTTTTTGTATCATTAAATACGATTGGAATAAATCTCACATACATACTGCTCATGGCCATCGATTTCCTGTTAAATAGTTTATGATGTTCACTGATAATATCACAACAAATCTACAACTACAGAAGAATCTTTTGAAGTGACTACTATCTATCTACTCACTGTGTAAAACTACTACTATTAATGGAAGCATCCGGATGGAACATAATATGTAGATGAAGCCCAAGTCATGTAAGGATTAGACTTGTTTGTTTGCCAAGCTACCAATAATAATGGTTCTCAGGAATTTATTACATCAATGAAGCCTGGTTTCGGCTGGGGTCAGATAAATTTTTTACCAATTCACTACTCATATTCCATAGATGACAAGGCCAGACGAGGAGTTTTCTTTATGTTATTCAATGCACTTTTCACATCGTACACAGTACCTACAATATGCAAAATGCTGATTTTTACTGCTTATTCATGCGGAAGTAATTTGAGTACAGAGAGCGCATCATTGTTAAGCAATACATTTTGTCTTTATCGCATACGATACTTTTGCGCCCACTTAAATTTATACGTCTCGTAGCATTTTGGATATTAGAAATCCACGTGTTAGAGTTCTGACCAACATTTACGAACTTGATAAAACAACGACTATCATATTATTAAGGAAGTAGTTACTGACAGAGAAGCCTATTAGCCACACGGCCTGTTGTTTTACGGTTTTCTGTAGAACTACCAAGTTCAGACATAAAGGTTGACATACCGTCAGGCAACGCTCCCAAAGACCACATTAAATCTACACATTTTCGAGCGGCATAAAGAGAAAAACAGACAATAATTTTTAGACACAGTTAAAAACATTATGTTAGGAAAGTATTGACTGAGGATTGTTTACCGATGACCCCTAAAATCATAGGGGTGGTTTATATCTTGGTTCAAAAAGCTTCAATGATTATATTGCAGTCGCATATATGATCGAATCGGCGGATGAATTCCGATTTTCTCAAAGAATCTCATACTTAACAATTGTGACTCAGGAATTCGAGAAATACGTTATTCAATACTACTTGAACTTTCAAAAGATTGATCTTTGGAACCCTACTACTTGCATGATTTAAATTTCTCCTGGTAGCTGGAGTGGCGTTTCCCAATTAGAGGAATTAAGTTTTATGGTAATGGCAATGAGTTAAATGACAACCTGGGATCTTGGAAAATTTTATACGGAGAGAGTGGAGCGGCTCAAGGACTTGTCTGTCAGGCTCAATTAAAGGTCAAAGAACGGCAATGGACGCGAGCTGGGATTTTGCAACGTAGCTGGGCAAATATGGAGACGCGTGGTAAGTTTGGATTAGATTTGTAGGCTCAAATAGTTAAGGTAATGTCCTCCAGCTTGACTCATTTTCTGGAAATTCGGATGAAGGGTTATAAAAAATCGCCTCGTTTTTTTCACTAAGCCAAGAAGATGTAAATGGCCAGAAGCATTTTTTTTGTGCAGCATTGAGATATAAAGTGTTGTAGACGCAAGGGTGCGCGATGAAATAGATTCGTGCTGAGGTCAGTGCTAATAAAGCTACTTATCAATTAATGATACTACCTACTTTCACTAAGTGTTTGTACATGTTCACTGACTATACACATACTATCATTGAATATGACGCAGTTCTAAGACTAAAAACCAATAAAATATTTTCGGTAACCCGTCCAAGAAGTTCCAGGATAATATACCATCTGAGGGTAGGAAATAGGAGTGCTTCCCATCAAACAAGACCACTTTATTTTGATTCCTTAAGTTATGTGGAAGATTGTTTTGTAAGTTGCGAAAAATGTAGAAAGCAACTAAGAATGACGCAGGGGAAGGTGATATTTTAGTGTATTGTTTCCACTATAGAAAAGGACAAATAACTGGGTTTTTATGCTGTCAGTACTTTATTATCTCGTTCTAATGGTACAACCAACAACACGACTAATTTCTACCAAATGCTCAAATCTATAAGTATTAACTGTCAGAAACTGCTTCTTAATTTTGGTAAATCTTATATTGTAATATTAATATTTGTTTGATGGTAACAGAATACGTTTACGTGAACAAAGATTTTGCTCAAACAGTAGATAGAATATTTTGCATCAAATTGTCTCACAAAAATACGCCAAAAAACAACAACGACAACAAGACATTCGTTTCAGAATTTAGTAGTCTAATTTAGTATTATACGCACTGTCTACGGAATTACTTAAAACCTTCTATTACGGATCTGAATGCTTCTTTGTCAGCTAGATTCCGATCGACTGGTGAGTCTTACGTTGTTCTGAGTTACCGCGAATTGCGAGTTGCTGGTTACAGAATTGCTAACTGGAGCTTTTAGGATACCATCGAAATTAAATAGCGAATAGAGGCTATTTCCTTCTGGAGAAAATTGAAAGGATAATTGCAATACACAACTCATTGTATGTAGTTATATGGTAAAATTGCAGTTCTCGAAGAGGTTTCATCCACAGATAACGGCTATTTAGCCCGTATATAAATGTATTTAGTTTATTAAATATTTCTGGTGAATAGACAGAAATTGAACAATTTGATCGAAAGTAATCTCAAGCTCCACTACCTGAGCTATTCAAAAAGGCTAAAAACGATGAAAAAATACATCGTAATAATTGCAACACCGCTATCCGTAATCAAACAGCTATCATCTAATGTAGCCACATGCTTTAAAAATTATTGAAACCATGTTTTGAAATTTTTCATTAATTAGTTGCCATCTTTTACAAACCATCTAAACATGAATATCGGACAATTTGCCACAGCTGTACTAACCACTTTCAAGACTTTAGCAGACATAATATGTCTACTGAGTTAATTATAAGAACATCAAAATTGCATTAAAAAGCACATGATTTGTTCTAGGGTGATTAGTAACGTATGCAAGTATGAGGTGCTTTATGAGTGGATCCTAAAATTTACATACCTACTTGGGAAAAACATCGAAAAACTTGGAAATGGCATTACGAGAGAGGGTTATTGTTTGTCATGCAAAAATGTGATCGGGTAAAATGGTATCAATACTACCCTGTTAAGAGTAGTATTTGAGCGGTCCAAGTTTATATTGAAATCTCACTTAAACAATGATGGCGTTTGTATTAAGTTTGACGAAAAGATGATTAATATGAACGAGCAAAGCAACACACCTTCCAATGTCATCCTTAAAAAATTAGAATGCGACTATGTGCGAATTTCTTTATGGGAAAAATTGAAAGCCTCAAGTGGTGAAATAGTAAGAAGTTGGCGAAACGACTGTAAAAATATTTAAAAACCACCAGTGTTGCTTATTCTTCATATCCTTTACTCAAATATGCACAGGTGTAATAACATAAGGTCCCCTGGGCGTATATTAAAATCCGCTCTGGATAGTATGAATTTCCAACTGTCCAGTATAAGACAAAGAGTTCGGTAGTATTAAAATGGATTGGTACCAATGATTGTTCTATAGTGAGATGTTTTCTCACCAAGGTAGTGTTGGATGGAACCCAGTGTTCATTATGTATGCATACGAACGAACTGTCGGCGATACGAACAAGAACACCTGAACGTATATTTGTTTGAAACACATCCTTCTGGGACCGTACTTTGAAAATTCTAATTTTGAGGGTCAAGTTGTCAGTCCACTTGATAACCTCTGTGAAAACAAGATATGACGAAAAAAGGAATCATTGTTGGCAGGAGATATTATCCTAATAGTTAGTTAACACCAAAAGCTTTGTCCTAGAACAATGTCGCTAGTCGCTGTACATTCGTAGCTCCGTTGTACAAAACGCCTCTATAAACGCCTGATTCCGGAATTCTTATTGTTCTGTACAGTGTCTGAGGCCAGCTTTCAGTTGAAGGTAATATATCAGGAATAAGTTTCGATTCGGTATATGATGGACTTAAAATTATTTTTAAACTGGACAACAGGTAAGCTTGTGTATTCGCTAACGTATTCAACAACTGACAAATTGAGAAATTTTATCAAAAGTCAGAAAACAGTATTTTTAGGAGATGGATCAAATGATATTAGTTAAGACGCCCACTGCCTATAAGGGTTTTGAAGTGAACTATGTGATTTGGGAAGGTACTGAAAATCAGCTCCTTGAAAAATTAGGAAGTTACTTTTCATTTATTATTTAATACGACTGAAAGCTTACATGCCTGATAGTACATAGTCATAGACAGTATAAGTTTAAATGCATAAGTATATTATCTTTACTTCCGTGGTTCGGCGTAACCCACCTATCAACGAACAAGCTACGCCGTTTGAGTACATGCGTTACGAAACCCTCCGATATATACCGTATTAAGGAAGGAACAGACTTCATCGGCTTCGAGAACCTGGGAACAGCTTGTTGTTAAGGGCCCAAAATGATTCAGTAAACTCAAAGTTACGTTTATAACAAGAGATAAAAATTTGAGCTCGAAGAAAGAAGACGAAAAGATGTAGCTTATACAGTGATATGCGTCTAAGATTAGAATCCATTATACTCTGTAATGCCTAATGCTAACAAGAAGGTCTGTTCAAATTCACATTGAATTACTCAGTTTGATTGAAACATGTAATGTGGTCACCGAATGAATTTACATACAATATTGTAAATTACTGCCGGGCTTCATTTCTACATAATCAGGAATCAGGAATTTTTTAAGCATACATTGGTAGGGCTATACTCCGAGCACGCACGCTATATGCAGCATAGCTATACCGAGATTCATCTTTCCTTGCCTTCTGAATAATCAACCAAAATCAGCCAGGGCTGCCTTGCCTAACATTCAGTAAAGATTAAGGCTAATCGCTCTTCACTCCCTAGTCCTAACCACACTATCTTATTCCAGTAAAATAGTACGGCAACATATAAATAAAAAATTCAAAACATAGTATTACTTTCCCATCGCAGAAATAGTGTTGCTTAGGACAGCTATGCAAGAAAAAAAAGCTAATTGATGCATTCAAGTTACAGTTTTTTTATTTATGGCGTAAAAGAAAGCGAAATTAAATTGTTTGGAAGGGTATTCTATAACTGTAAACCTCCAATTCAGTCCGTTTAAGACCCATGGAGCATTGCCTTCAAACGTATACCTAGGTTAACTTTGATCGAACGACTTTTGATTGCTAATTTTCGATCCTGGAATACGCCAATGAATAGTGATGAAATTATCTTTCAATATTGCAATTTCATTGAAATATGCATTCTCGTTTGTGTTTGTCCAGTTTATAACTGCAACGTCATGTACCCAAAAGATTGACAGAACGCGACATGCTATTGTAATTTCCTCAACGAAATCGGGGAAGTCATAAAGTGTTACGCGGTTGCTCAACAGCTTTTTATGTGTATGATAAGATAGAACTCGGAACCTGTGACTCGGAAAGTTGAAGCAT
>VICI01001488.1:0-22101 GCA_019593645.1 Akabosia matsudoensis
ATGACATTTGAGTTCCTATTCGGCTGTCTCCTGACAACCATCGCTTGCTCGCAAGGTCGAGCGTATAGATGTTTCTGTTGTTTTAGATAGATTCGAGTATATGGATCAATCAATAATATTAATTATACAGTGTTTTTCATTCAATAAATAATTAGACTTTCGGACGTTAGTTTCTCGATTTACATAATTCATCATATTCATCGAGTTATATCTCGTCACCTAACCTGGGATTTGGAGAACGTCGCGCTAACCTCTGGTGTTTCGAGCTTGTCTTCTGCTTTCTCGAACATATTCGTATACTAACACATGATACTCGAGAGTCACCTGCTATCTTTTGTGAGACAGGGCAAGGGGCAGGGCAGATCAAGATAAGGCATAGGGAGTAAATAACACCCACTTCACCCCCTGATAGTAGGCACATTAACAGGATGAGAATTCAGAAGTAACAATTGACTATAGAGCCATAAGTTTTGTAATATTACACGTTTTGCGTTCAATAGCTGTTTTGCATATTTTTATTGCAGTGAAAATAACTTAGGAATAGCTCATTTGTCCTAATGAAGATATGAACGCAATTTATTTACTCCACCGGCATTTTATTGTACCAGAAATCAAATTTGATGAGCATGAAAATACGTGGGTGCCGGCCTATGCATTTCTTGAAATGTCTGGAAAAACAAACACTAAAACATCGTTTTTCTCCACATTCAAGTTCGACTATTATTCGAAATCTAGTAACTTTTCTCGCTTCATACTTGCAGATATAATTTAACGATCCAAAAAGATAATTGTTTTGTGATTATTTCGCACATAAACATTTACCTATGCTATGCTGCATGTGAATATTCCATACTTTTACATAACAGTTGAGTCACCCGAATTATTAGGGTAACTGTAACTTGCCCATCTACACACCTTTCTCTTGTCATAAACTTCTGTCCTGTTCTGCTGAACAGAGAAAGAAAGCACGAAAGGAATAACATTCGGGAATGTAAGTAAGGCTTGTCGTGTGTACACTTGTAGAAACTGAGTGAATTATGGCACACAGCGAGCGAAAAATGATAATTTGTCACTGATATGGCGTGCAGCAAAGTAATCCATGCGATGAGCATCCGATGTAATACTAATGGATATATTTTTTTTCTTTATAAGCGTCATTTGGCAGGTTTGGGTGTAACTACCAGAGACAGGTGTTGATGCTCTCTGACTCCCTAATAGAGAATAATGCGTACCAGCGGTCATTGGTGTGGTTGTGTCTTGGGTGACGTTATTATTTATTAGGTAGTAGAAATAACAAAATGATATGGTGTATGGGAGTTAAAGTTTGGTAACGTTGTAGCCAAGATCTTATATTTATAGCCTAGTGTCGGTCGACAATCTGCATAACAACGTATAGGTAAGGGCGAAGTTATAGCAAAGTAGGCAGTGTCTATGCCTTCATCCATTTCTAGCAGTGATAATGATGCCGTTAGTATTCTCCGCGAGTTTTCCCTGTAACTGGGCTCACTGCCAGTTTGTTTGGATGGAAAATGAATGCAAATTGGTAACAGGGCATGCAAAACGAGAGCTAGTATTAAAGAGTGGAGGTACAGTAAAATAAATAGGAACACACAGGAAACGATACGAAAACAAGTGTTCAACAGGCTCTTTGGAATTGTTTAGCGATTTTTTCAACTCGTCCGTAGCTGTTTAATCTTGCATGTTATATTGTACACGAGACATTCCATCAAAGTTTTTAATTTTATTATAAAAATCTCTGAAGTGAACGCTGGAGAGCAGGTTGGACGTGATGGGGATTTCGTAACGAATTGTTATTCATTCTCAAATTATTGTGCTCTCTAGCCCAACGCGTGCATTCTCATACATGCTGAAAAGTATAAAATTGTAGGCGTCTGGCATGTATTTTGAATGGTCAGATGGAACACAAAATATTATGTAGAAAGCTCGAGGAAACTAACAATGTAAGTCCTGGATTGGATTGTTATCACTTACGTTGAGGGAAGAGAAAGTCGGTAGGGTAAAATGAAACATGTCATCAGAGATTGGAAAAGTTAAGCAATGATGTTTGGATATGCCAGGTGGCAACGGCATCATACTGTGATGGATGTAGCACACTTTTTTGTTCTCTTTTTGTGTGAGCTGTGTGACAAATACTATGTATTATGCTAGAAAATTCGAGAGTTACCCGATACACGAAAGAAAAAAGTTTTTAGCCATGCCACAGGGAAAAAAGAATGTTTGTGAGTTTTCAAAGCAGGTATGTAATAATGACGCGTCGGTAAAAATGTATGTATGTCTCCTGTTCATTTTGAGGAGGATTTTTTGGCGAAAAACGACAAATCCAATTAGTGTTTAGGAGCCTCGAGATTTTGTCGTTCGACGGGATATTTACTTATTTACTCCATTCGGGGAAAGTGAAGAAAATGACATGATGTTGTAGGATCTATCTTTGAAATCATTTCCACATGGACATTCATCGAGTTTGAATGATCACAGAAGGTTTATTATGTAGCGTAAACTAATTAGTGATTTTGTTTATGTCCAACGTTTTGTCTCCCTGTCGTCCGCACAATTCCTAATGTGTTGAGTGGCGTCATTCGTTGTATACTCTTAAGCATGTATTACTTTTTGATATTCGTTGCTGCCATGCCATGTCATGCCATGTGTACCATACCAAATGTCAGAATTTTATGGAAGGTATTTTTTGATCCGTTTGATTTATGTCTATCTCTGCATTCTAGATTCTGAGACTTTTCCAAAAATGAGCACAGATAAAAACCTTGAAAATGTTGGGTCACTTTTAGTAACATTTCTTTCATTTCCGTGTTCAGGGTTGTATGAAGCATCCCTTTACACTTTGTAAGACGAAATTAAGCTCACGTTTAATTCTTTATTTTGTTCACGTCGTTAATTCAATTGCATTTGAATTCTTTTCATCTCATGCTCCTCATCCTCTTTGTGTTAAAGCCTTTTTCTTTTGTAACGAAATCATGCACGTATTTCCCCTGTTTGTCACACTTAAAATTCTGTTTTTCCTTCAACATTTTCTCGTTCTTCAAAAGAAGAATAACCTATCTGGGTTGTTCACACATCTCTCTGACATGCTAAACCTTTTCACTCGATTGTTGGGATGTACTTAGAACGTACTTGAAGCAGCTATGACAAGAAAATGATTATCATGGTATGCTCAGACCAACAACAATGCAGTGTATTATGTCACCTGGGTGAATTTATTGCGCAAAAAAAGAAATTCAAATTTTCACTTTTCTAAACTCTCGCAAAAAGAAAAGTCGGGGAAAAAAGCATTTTGTTGTGAAATATTAGACATTTTATCTGTTTATTGTGAACATTTACTACTTTATTCAATTATGGCTAGATAAAAACTTTCGCTATATTGTATATCGCCTTTTTCATTGCTTGGTGCCCATGTCCATCTTTGTCGAACAGCTTGTCGCTTTGGAGAATCTTGGAATGCATCTCTTCTACAACACAAAAAAACTGTTTTTTTCTCGACTCCTATAACAAAGGAAGAAATCATACAAACGTTAAACGCGTATCACCGGTTAACATAACAAAACGAGCATTGGCTTTGCTATATAAGCTTGTTCTGTTTAAAATACGAACGTGGGAGTTGCATTGTTGCATACGATAGTACTGTTTAAACTTTTCCCTTCTCGATCACTCCAGTAATTCACAGATTGACGTACTCAGAGTATTTCTGGTCATATTGTTCTGTTCAACATGTAAACGATTTTTTTTCTTCGAAAGTTCTCGTGTGCATATAAGCGTGTTTTTTTCGTTATGATAGTCATATTTAACACATTAAACAAGCAAATTTTGACAGGTTTATTCTAGATGTACGAGTTTCGGGTAAGGTTATACAGGATTACCAATAATATATACATTTACCAGTTGAATTACCCGTCACAGAAGTGACGGACCCAGATTTCTGAGGATTACAAAATCATTGGAATGCCTATGTAGGGGTTCTTCATAGTGATGATCGCTCGAATATAAATCTAATACTATCTTTGTACTTTCCTCTACGGGTTCCTCATCCCGTTTTCCCGCTCCTTCTCTCATTTTCCATTGCTCCTTCCGTTTTCCGATTTCCTGTTTTCCCATTCCTACACTCATTTTCCTATCTTTTCATACTTTTAGTTAGTATCCCTACAATATGTTAGCTGCGGAAACGGCTATATATAGTTCTTATTTTCTTATAATGACTAATGGCAAAGTAAAATGAGCCATAATGTTTTCCTTACAGTTAATTTTGAATCATATGCAAAACATGAAATGTTGCATATTCTAAATATTTCATGATCTCACACGGCCTAGACAGGAGTATATTTAAATCATCTGCTGTTTCTGTACCGCACCAGATATACGATTGACGTTTCTCAACTCCAAACCGACGCTTCTCTCTGAAGCTTGAGTATCTCATGTTGCCCCAAAATTGGCTCCTGGTATGTACATAGATAGCAGCATTTTTCGTATTAATTAATTATTGATTTTATTTTAATGATTAAGAAATTGTTCGTATTATGGGACCTAAATGCCGGAGCAGCAGTATCTTGGTTGCACTACTGACTACTATTGGTAACCGCCCGATCGTCCCAATCTTTTCGTCCCTAATCACATCGTCTCGAAGTCATTTCGTCGCTATACTATTTAGTCCCGATATCACTTCGTCCCAATATCACTTAGTACCCAAATGGTGTTGTCTCAGGGATTTTGGAAATGTCAAGGAAAGGACGGGGTTTCGACTATGATTAGTCCTTGGAAAATCGCTTTTCGGGGTTTTGTCCTTATCCCCGTTCGTATAAATATTAAGGGTAACATTATTGTATTTTATGGTGCTACGATAACCCATAGTACACTTATTCAGCATTATGACGCAAATGATAATATCAGACATTCGTGCGTGTACCGAAATAGAACAAAAATATATACCGGTCGTAATTCAACAGAGATGTAGCTTATAGCTACGCACCAATGATAAGCACTGTAGCGTCAAGTACACGTTTAAGTTTACTGCGCCTTCAACGCTATGCCCTTGGATTATCCAAGGACTAAGCTTAGTCGAAACCCCGTCCTTTCCTTGACTTTTCCAAAATTTCTGGGACAACCCGATTTGGGGACTAAGTGATATCGGGACTAAGTTGTATAGGGACGAAATGACTTCGAGACGATGTGATTAAGGACGAAAAAATTGGCGCGAAATGATTGGGACTAATAACCCGCAAATCCTACTATTCTGTCCTATGCATCCTCATCGTAAGGAATGATCGTATCGTCGATCGATCGTATGTCGTATTTATTTTCCTACCGTTATATGGAGCTTACGTAACGACGAACCTTTACAAGCAATTATTCACAACTAGGCAATCTCGACACTAAAATCGTTCCTTATTCAACTGTGGCAATTTTTATTCAAAAATCTGCGAGTGACAGATCAACCCAGAGGCGAGGAGAAACAAAAAAGGTCGTCGTTATGTATGTGCTCATATTGGAACTTTTGTGCAAAATTGGTACCTGTTTACGAATAGAGAGGGCATGTGTCAGACACAGATAAATTCCATGATTGACAAGTACATAATCCTGGACAAGAACAATCCATATTTGTAAATCGTATATGTAATCATTTATGTACTTCTAGGATTCAGTGCAAGATTTCAAAACAAATTTCATGTTTTCATCGATGTAAACTCAATTGTATTCATCGTTCATCTTGCTCCAACAAACAACTCAATTATTTAAGTATCCTCCTTATTTCTCTCTCATTCTCTAAAAAGCATACTTCCGGAATGTAAGTTTATTCGAGCCACATTTTCATAAGTTACAGATTTCTTTTGTATTTTCTTCGGTGACTGATTGCAATAAAACAAACCGTCATTCATTCATGGATTTGTTTTCCGCAGAAGAGACTGTGAAAGCAGAGGGCCAAGCCTCATTATGAAACTTGCTTGGCACGCTATACCTGGCCAGCATCACAAAAAACTGCTTACGATTTGCGTATTTGAAAACCTGTCAGAGTCAGGCCATGTGCCGCATTAATGAAAACCCTCATCCACCCCACCATCCTTACGCTGAGCATGTAATCTCAATCAGCAATTCACAACACGCAACACACTTTTGCTTTTTCACTTCCACGGCCATTTAAAAATGCACTTCTAACTTCCGACCGCTAAGAATTATAACAGGGACGATACAAAAAACGCTTCACATTTTATCTCTAGTTTTGTTACGTTAGGAAAATCGTTCTTTTAGGAAATCTTTTCATCGTGAAACATCGCAGTTCCATGTTATCGCTTGTACTGTTTTTTAAATGAGATTCACCTTTTCTCCAAGTTATATTTAGCTATACAAATTTTTAATATCAATACAAAAACTTTCTTTCGTCGAGAAATTAGTTTAAACTTACGTGAGAGAATAAATGGATGAGTGCCGGAGAAAGTAAGAAAAAAGAATGAACATTTAAGATGTCTTTTTTTCTGAAGAGATAGAATTAAGGAGAGATTTTCTGGGTGCATGATCAAATATTAAAACTTTTCTTGTAAATCATTCTAGGTTTCTTCTCTTTACAAGATAATTTGACTCTAGACCTACAACCTAACACTAGTACCATATACCAGAGCATATGCCGCTGTTCCGTTCAATTTTTATGAGACTTAGGCCTCTAATCTTCTATGCGCAAAATATGCTGAAGCTGCATTTGCATAAGTTTGTTTGTCTATCTAACATCTTACAAGAGGAAGTTGTTGCTACTATCCTGACAATATTAACTGGTTGCACAGAGTTGCTAAATTGAAGGTAGAGGTTAACAAACGCAAACCAATTGTTCTTACCTACGCAACAATGGACAGAAAGACACTACCTATTATGTATTACTGCTGCTACTTTACCATATCAGGCATGAAGTCAGATTTTAAGATAATAGTGAAAGCCAAAAAAAAGTTTACACTTCAGCTTGCGAACGCAACCGACTGGCTGCATATCAAATACAGAGTAATCTATTTGGGTTCGTGGTTTTACTTATATATTTTTATTATATTTGGTTTGTACCTTCTACTGAGGATTTCTCCCATGTCGCTCCTTTTCCTTATATTTTAATAAGTTTGCGTAAAACACGCGAAAACTTTCGTTGATATACAATTTGTAAATCAGTACAAAATAAGCGTTACCGCTACAAATGAACTCAATAAACTTGTTCTCCCTTCGTACAGTCAGCCGTTAGGACCGTAATAATTTTCCTGGCGAAACTTGTTCTGTTCCTCCAAAATATTCGTTGAACAAAATCCTTGTCTATTCCCTATTCGGAGTCTATATCGAAAAAATCGTAGATTAATTTTGCAAAGTATGTCCACATCGTCAACCTTCGGTGCTAACAGACAGGTGGACAGAATCGACGGTCTTATAAAGCTAATTTCACTACTAATAAGATAGTCGACGAAAACTTTAATGGAGGAACTATGTAAAGGTCCCCTTGCACTTAACAACAATCGAGGGAACTTTTTAGCAACAATCGAAAAATATTTTCCGTTATTTTTGGATCCGTATTAAGTGATTAATTAGTTCAAAACGATAAATGACACATGATCAACGATTAAATTATATTAAATGAGTTACACACATAGAGTCAAAAATCATTGCATGCAGTAAGTAATGATATGTCAACCTTCTGAAAATCAATTTGAAATCTCCCGACGACATAAATACCAGCTGGAGCGAAAAATAATTTGGTTTACTATCATTTGTATTGTAACTTAATAATTGGATATTGTATGGGCATCAGGAACGGTGTAAGTTTCCTCCAACTGTTTTTACTATCGATAGAAATTGCCTCTTTGCAAGGCAGGAGGTAAATTGACATTAAATAACAATCCAAAACAGGTCGCGTACTTTCGTCATTATTAAAACAGTTTAAATATTGGTCACGTTTACATGGATGATTGTACTCGGAGTTTTCAAAGACGACATAGAACCGACGGATTTTACGTTTTGGAAATGAGAGTGACAAGGTATTTTTAACAAGAAATACAGCAAAATAATTTAGAAAATAGCTTTCTGCGGACTGGTACGGCCAGGAGCGAACGTGAAATCAGGAAAACCGTAAAATAATTGTTACACCGGCTGGCTGCTTAATCTAAAACCATGCATGATAGTTCTCTCTCGGCCTCGTATGTCAATGTCGTCATTAACAGTTTTGGTAAAATGAAAAGACGCGATAATGTTCTGATCGTGTACATGACAGTGCGTCATTTCAATTGTCATCCTATTGCACCTTACAGCCTTTCGCCACAATATGAGTACCGCCCATGCCTAACAAAATCCGCAATTTTCCAGTTGCGAGGCACATGAAAAAAAACTGCCTTTAAAATTTTACAACACGGCGGCCTCAAAAATGTACAATAAATTGTTTGCAATTCAACTTGTTCAAAAAAAAGGTACAGACCATATGGCGTAGGCCAAAAAGGCTTTAGAGGAATGAGTGATGACTTTTGGTCGTGCCCATTTGTCTATGTCCACAGGAGAAAGTCTGCGATTTTTTGCTCATCCTGTACGTAAGAAAGTAGTTCGTGGATTTCGTTGAACAGTATGGTAGCTCATTTGTATAATACAACGGCTTGTGGGCACCACACTGTGACTAAAAAATACGAGAGGAGTAAAAGCTACACGCACCACCAGAGGAAGAGTTTCAGCAGAGATTGGTGCGCCACTGCCAGCGGGTAGAAGCCAGGGAAAACATAAAATGCGGTTTGCATAGTTCAAAGTACCTTGAACAAGAGATGTCAATAAGTTTACTTTAAGGGGCTTATGATTTCCCGACTGGGCAAAGGAGTAAGGGAAAGAATTTCCATGTCCTTCAGAGTTTTTGTTTTACCCAAAGAAAATTAGCTCATTAAAATGTTTATCCATTATAATATGGTTGTTAGAAGTATGTATATGTTGTGAATCTTCGTCTTTGTGGTTGTGCAATGATTTTAATGATCGTGAATAATATGAACGAGAGATCCAGATTGCTCGTATCACTGGCATACGGAAAAATTTCGAAATGTTTTGGAATTAAAACGTAAGGGCAGAGTTGAGAAGTTCAATTCCTGTTCGTTGTTATGCACACTGGGGACGATCACAGTTTCTTGTTGGCAAAGCATAATATGAATTAGTTTTTGGCAAGAAAAACTTACGACATTGAATCCTTCTTGACACACTTGGGTCTAAGGACTTGTTTGATTGCTCCTAAAGTAAAAGTGAAGCACATAAAATGAAAGTTTTTTAAAAAATGATGTCGATAAAAAATATTCCATGCTAAATACTTATAAAATAGTATTTTTCTCTCTGCATCTTCTTATACACACGATTTGCTACTCCCATTGGGTTGCTCGTGGAATATTATTTTTTGGAAAGTATAAAGGCGACTGCCACTTCACACACAAACATGTACGGTACGACATCGTGTTCTCCTTTTACGAGCATTTCAAGAAGGTGTCAGGGTACTCACACCGTTTGCCACCAGACACCTTTGGTGTCGTCCACCTTCTCTGTACCACCTTGCACAGACACCATTAGATTTCACCTTTGAAGGTCATTTACCTTGATCTTGGAGTACCTGATAACTTCGTAGTTTTGCATATCATCTTCGTTTGGAAGAGATTGCTTTGTAACGATTAGGAGTTAACTGCTTGCAAATAGTGACAAAATGTGAAGAAAAGTCCATTGTATGGATTCCGCGACGCTTCGTGAGCCTCTTTGCAATGGGACGGATTTAAAAAATTCATTTATTGTGATTAAAATGTCAGATAATTGAATGGTAACTATTGCGCATATGAACATGCAATACTTCTATTTCCCAAACTACACCTAATACATTAAAGGTGAGTCCTAGGAGTCCTAACTTCATAGGAGCACTTCATAGATGCATATAGAAGATGTGTGGTGGCAGAAGGTGTAAGTGCCCTGTCACCCACAAGAGTTCATTAAAAAATCCATGGAATAGTGAGACACAGTTGTATATAACATCTTAATGATCTTTTTACAGGATAAGATGGTTTTCAGCAAGGAAGCTTTCACTTGACTGGGTTCGTTACACTCTCTGGTTTTCTCGGGTGGACAATCATCCGTCATTAAAGCTAGCTTTCTTAATGAACCATATCTTTGGCTACATGAAAATGACGATAGGATGTTTTTCTGTGTTAGATCTTCTGTGGACCTAGTCCAATCTTTTTCAATTCCAATCCATTCCGGTACTCTCATCAAATTATGCTGAGCAGACTGGGACATCCGAGAATGCTTTAACCTGAAGAAAATAATTGTGACCTCCTCAGAATACACAAATAACGTTTTTCTTGTTTATTTGCCTTGACTTCTGGGAATTTTTATGTACAAAGCTGTTGCGATCAAACTTGTTCAAAAATAACATCCCATTCCTTCCCTCAAAACCTGGACATTCTTAAATTCATCTAAGCGCTTGTTGCCATTCTTTCCTAACTGCTTTCTTCAGGATAGTTTTCAGAATTAGTACATTTCTTTATGTACAACTCCAAAGACATGATCAAATACACTTGATCTTTCCAAGCAGGGAACAACGGGTTGTGTCTGTGTGTGTTTTTGTATCTTTTCTTTGATATTGCTATGTCATCTCTCTAGAACCTTTTACAAGACGAAAGACAGCAACTCTCGTCCTCTTTTCCAGATTATCTCTCATGTGATTTTATTCGTATCTGTTTTTATACAAAAAGTAATTATTTTGTTTTCGCAAGAGGCTGTCTACGTTGGCTTTTGTGTTCAACTGTCATCTCAACTTGCTCTTACTCAATTCTAGCCTATTTTTGTTGTGCGCGAATTAGAGGTCCACGAGTATATGCTGAAAAACAAGTTGATTTCCTAGCACAAACAAATTGCTTATATGCATAGCTAATAGATGTTGACGCTATCTAAATGTGGTGTACTGTACTACTGATACCGATAGAAATTTAGATAGTGATCTCCTAGCGCCTTGAGTTGGAATGAGAGGAGTAGCTAAATATTTTTATTGTGTGATTTAAAAAAATTATGGTTATTACAGAGTCATCACAAACAGTTGTCCTTCCGTTCACCTGTCTGGAATGGGTGTGTGTATAAAAGCGTTACAAGATAAATAACACTCGCCCGCGACGAAAAAAAGTGAAAGCAGAACAGAGGAAAAAATGGAGGAGCAAGATAATCGGGGCTGTCATAAAAACAAAAGGATTTTTTAGTCAATGCCTACTTTCCGAGGGGACCTACTTGGCTATTTTATTTTTCCTTTGATGATGCATACTGAGTATATGTGAAGATTTTATTTTATCTCAGCCCAGTGAAATAAAAGAACAAGATTCATGTCCTATAGCTACAAGAATATCAGCCATCCGACCAACGGAGTGAAAGTTTGCGGCAATTTTTTTTTTCTACAGGAGAAATACTAGATTTAATTAGGAGCAGATAATGAAAAGTGAAAGTGGGGTTGGTCTCAGACCATGTTGATAACCCATTTTGGGAAAAGAATAATGCTAGTTAGTCGTAGTGATCGGCACCCGACTCATTTTAGAATTGAGTACACATCTAGGAAACGGCGAAGACGATGGTGCTGCTATAGTAACGAAAAAGATGAGAATTTTGTTGTTTTAAGTGGTAGTTGGACTCCATCACGAGGTAGGATGAGGATCAGAGGGAAGGTGTCTTTGAGAACAGGATGTGTGTTAATGCTCCTTGCACTCTCATGTTTGCTCCAAATGTCGGAAGAGTGTCCTCCGGTGTGTGAGTGCAAGTGGAAGAGTGGAAAAGAAAGTGTGATCTGTGCCAATGCTAAAAATAAGCTTATTGGGATTCCGTCTGGGCTGGATCCTGGAACACAAGTAAGTATCTACACTTTAAATGCATCTATCGGTAGGATAATATTTTCTTTGCCCAGGAACTACATGTTCATCCGTATGTATAGCATGCTAATCCTGAAAAAATGAAAACATATAGCAGTAAAATATACGAATTCACTGTTATATACTTTTATATTCCATAAATGCTAATGAAAGTAGAAAATCAAGTCTTTTGGAAAGAAACGTAGTAACGAATTTTTAGAGACTATAATAGGAGTAAATACAGTATTCTCTAAATCAAGCAAACAAATTTTCATAGTAGTTACTTTTCCCTGCCAACATCCGGACGTCTATATCAAGCTTGGAACCCTTGCTCAATTAATACTTTTACGTACAAGTGAGTTTGTTTCAAACCTTTAGTCTAAAGATTTTTTTTGCAAACTTAATCCAGGTTTTAGATTTGTCTGGGAATTCAATAAAGTCCTTGCCCGCCAATGTCTTCCTCGCGTTGAATCTTCTCAACCTGCAGAAAATATTTCTATCCGATTGCTCCCTTAAATCTCTCGATAGACTGGCTTTTGCCAAGCTCACAAATCTGGTGGAGCTCGACTTGAGCGGAAATAGACAGGAATTTGTTCCTAGTCACGCGTTTAGCCAAATCGTGGAGCTTCGCGAGTTAAAAATAAACGGAAACCCCATTGCTAGGATTTCAAATGATGCTTTTGTTGACCTCGGGAGGTTGGTGAGACTTGAGCTGTCTGGCTGCCGGATTGGGACAATTGAAATATTTGCGTTTCGAGGACTCCCAGCACTTGAATGGCTCCGATTGGACAACAATCTGCTTTTCACCGTCCAGGTAAGAATAAGCATTTTCGTGGCTTACTAAGATGTACGGCACAGCCCTACATCCCATCTGTAAAATTTAAATGATGTACCGATCAGTTTAACTGCAGCCGTCTAACCATATTAGGAGTAGAGTTTTTTTAGTCTCCCTAATATGTAATGTCCACTTGATATTCATTTTCGTTTCTATTGAATGCGCTTATGTATGCATTCTGAGTTAGGAGAAATTTCAGTCGTACGGAATAGGTAATAATGAGACTAATTAAAACTATTCGCAGTATGACGTTGAATATTATATCATACGTAAGAAAAAGGTTCGCATTTGCTCCTCTCCTTCTGACCCATTAATGTGTGTTTGACTGTGGAAATCACAACTACATCTAAAAAATCATTTTTTTACCATGACGCTAAAATTTGATGGCAAATATGAAATAAGACCTTTTGTCAAAGTTTGACAGTATGTACGGAAGATATTACCGTATTTATTACAATTTCAAGTAGAATGTGCAAGGGCGACAACTTTCGTGCTGATTGCGAGTTATTTTTATTCATGAGATGTCATCGAAAAATTTTTCTGAACATATTGGTAAAGAATTTATTTCTTTATTTTACGTAACAAGTAAACATTGGTACTGCATGTATTAAATAATCATAAAACTCAAAAAATATATAACGCTGCAAAACCTACAACGCACACGAATTTGGATTCAATAAAATACAAATAAGCAGGATTAACGCATGCGCATTTTCCATGTTACATACAAATCATGTAATGACTACGAGCAAAATAGAAATTGTTGATTCCCCTACTAGTGATTAGTGATGATTCGACCAAGTGAACAATATATAAAGCATGTCTTAATTTGGTTTTAGTTTAGTTTTCGAATTTTTTAACTTCTCTTCGCGTGTTATGGCTTTTCCGGGTTTTTTCATTCGATTCTGCATACTTTTATCTATTTAAAGATTATCTTTTGAAGTTTCTATGGCGTCCCAGTATGAGGTGGAGTGATAGGCAAGCGTTTTAAAATAGGTTTAAAAAACTGACTGCAGATCACTTCCAGCCTAAAAATAGGAGTCACCAGGTTATCAGATGAACAGATGACAAGTATCCTGCAGCAAATCCATGGCAAAATTCCATGAGAGAGTGTGGGTATGGCAAGCCATCGACCAAAATGGGAATGTCTCATCTTTAAGGGTACTATAAGCGCTCATCAAAGCTTAGAGGAGTGACTAGCGACTTATTAAACGCGTGAATCCTTTTAACGGGGCTCACCGTGACCATCAAGATGTTTTTTTTTCTTGCTCGATGGCCGCATCTCATTTCATCATCGATTTAGAGATGGATTTTTTTACGATGCATAAAAGGTTGTTAGAGTTCTTCAAGGCCGTCCAATTCATATTCGAATTGAATTCCAAGTATGAACAGCCCATAATGGGTAGATTCATAAGCGGAACTCAATTCAAACATGAATTCGAGCTGGGGTTTCTTGCAAACACCCCACAACACCAGCTACCCTAAGCTCAAAGTCATTTGGCTGCCATGTCATACGACAATACAAAAATCGAAAATAAACGCTAAGATGTTTAAAGGTATACCTCGAGACAATGGAACCCAAATTAAAAGACATCCTTTATCCTGTAATATTAACAACAATCGTTTCCGTAGGCTTAAGATAACTTTCTAGTTTTCATCCGATATATTCTGTATTATTCCTTGAACTGAGCCCGAAGGTCAATTAGCCCATGATCTATAAAAGCAACTGTATTATCATGGATAGGAAGAAAGAGAAGCAAAACTTAAATCAATCCTTCAATTAAATGTGCTAAATTTTCCTTTTGTCACTTGTATCCTTTATTACTTCTTTTGACATAATCATATGTCACGGATTAATTCTCTCGAAACATTGTGCAGATACATAGTCTCTCTTATTTGTACGAAGTATTGAAACGTTCCGTTTCACATTGAAGTAGTACACACAACGTTCCGTTTGACCACTTTTATTCATTTTCATTATTTAATGTACATGAATCCTTGTCACGACAGAGTAAGTCTGGATCAACCCAAAATGCTTACTAGTTTAAAGTTGCAAAGCTAGTGTTTCTTGTTTAGTGTTTAAGGCCTAAGAGTTCAAGCTTTTTTTTTTCTCGTGGATGCATAGAAACACAAACATTATCTGTTTGTTAGGTTACATGTGCTACTTACGTCAGTATAGACATAGTATATTATACCATAATTCGGAGAATGGGATTTACGCGGGATATGGTTTGCGTTAGGAGTTTTCATAATTACAGGTTTTATTTGCATAAGTGTTTATGCAGAATCATAAAAATTATGTAGAAATTAGAGATGAAATAAGATCCCCAAAAAAGTGAGGATACAAAGGGACCAGATCCACATCTTTATCTGCATTCCCATCTATCAGCCAGCCACAAAGCAGGACAGTTTCTGACCAGAAGTAAACACCGAGTATTACCTGACCAATGCTTGTGTCATAAATCAGCGGGTCGGTATTCACCCAGTAGATAAGCGATACCAGAGATGAACACTGTGGAATGAGGAAAAATACGCCTGCTAGCTTCCCAGCGAGCTTTCTACACTTTGGGAATAAACACAGCCACATAGGAATCTCATGAACTGCAGCAAGTCCCAGAACTGCTCCAAGAGTAGCTTGAAGTTTGCTTGAAGGTGAAAGTCGCCTTACAGTTACTATCAGTATTGGGAATGTCACCATCCAAATTATTTTTGCTGACCAGAGATACGCAAATCTAAGAACAGCCTGGAATCCGTCCCCAAAGCGGTCGGGTTTTTCAAGTCTGTCGTATTGGAATCGAAAGAAAGTAAGGGAAAATGATGAAATTGAAATGCCCATCAATGTGTAAAGTCCAACCCAGGAAGACAGTGAATTCGTATTCTCCATAAGGACAACCAAGTAAAGCACACTAAAGGGAAATGAGAGGATCAAACTTTCGAAAAGGAAAAATGGGGAGGCTACTATTAGCCATGGGGAAGGGATCGGCTGGAGTCTATCTTTCTTAGTTGATCGTTGAAAGCTCTCGACCTCCCAGGAATAACGTTTGGGAAAGAAAGTAGAAAGGACATAGCACGTAGCTAAAACTGTTGGCACTAGACACGGAACGAAAGTTACGATGCGCACCGGAATCGATAACTGGTGTCTATAATTCAGCCTTTCAGAGACGTAGCTAGTTGTGGTTGGTGACTTTAGCCAAAATACAAATGACATGATGACGCCATTCGTCACTACTATTGCCAAAGAGGCTGCAGCCGCTTGTTTGTCACCCACAAAATAGTGCCAGTATGTGACAGTGGCAGGCCAAACGAGATTAAACAAAATCAGGGTTAGTGTAATCACTGCATTGGATCTTGATTGAATACTGGTCAGCTTCAAAGTTTCCTGATATTCTGATGATGAACTTTGTTCATTTTTAGGAGAAATACATTCGTGTGCAACACAGCCTTCCACCACCACAACTTCAGACGGCTTTATGAGTTCCAGCTCCTCACCCTTTTCTGACGACATTATAGTTTTCGATCAAATTTCTCACTTGCACTATGATAGACAGGTTGTAAGATCTATTGGCATTTATGTTCGTGCACCTTTCTTCCAATCTTTTCTGATATTTTTTTCTTTTGGAACCGTTGAAGTTTAGGTAGCTATAATCTTCATCTCCCAGAATATCTTACACTCCTTATTGCTTTTTCAAGTCACGTCTCATTTCCCAGAATCCCTGGCAATCATCCAAGAATCCATAGAAATAGTTAATTAAATAAGAAACTTAATTAAATACCTTATACTTACTCGATTTTTTTTCTTCGCGAATAAATGCTTCGGATATCCAAGTAAGCTGTGAAACTTTTACGTAGCCAGTCAATATCCACCGTTATGCGCTGGACAACAACGTCACGCTGCTTAATCTCCAGTTCAAAAGATTCTCAGCACTGATCGTTGATGGTGCACCATCTGAAAACAAATGCAAGAATATGTATTATTTGACCTAATTCAATTATGTCACAATGATCCGTATTTAGGTATTGATGTATTGAATATCTCGCCGTTGTTAAACTGCAAGGCTATTTGTCTTTTTTTTTTTTGTTATCATTTTTACAAGCGGAGAGATTTGGTATGGACGAGCGAAAGCGTGATCTTGAGAGTGGTGTCATATCACAAAAACAGTCTTGCAACATATTTTCTGGCCAGTGTGCTGTTCCTCATCGTAAATGATCATCACGTCTCTCGTGTTAAGTGAATAAGTGGTGATGATGCTGTTGCTTGTTTTCTACTGGTGTATGTGCGTACAGAAAAAGATGAGTTTTGGTCGGTAACTTGTGAAGTTACCACCAGAGATGAGTAGTCCATTTGGGAGCGTTGGAAGATATTAACTACAGCATATGTGACGAAGCCTACCATAATTGATACACACCCTTGTAGGCTTCGATTTTTTTACATTCAAAAGCTAGAGGTACTTTGAGTTATTACTGTTGGTGTTGTTATTTATTCCGTTGCGTACGCGTCTAAAAAAATTGAAACTGAGCGACATGTAAAATAGTCTAGGGAACAAGAAATTTTCTCATACTTCCCACTTCAGTTCAAGATTAATGCTGTAAAGGTAGTGGCCCGTACATAACTGCTAGCTACAGGAGTGAAACAACAGGAGTGACTTTTTGGACAACAACAAAAATTGTTTAGTTATCTTATCTCTCATTTTTCCTGTTCTCACTCTCGAACCATTTCATAAATGAATTGACTAAAAGACACGTTCCATGGGTTTTAAATGGTTCGTTTTTAGTACGTGTATTAGCCGTCGTTGAAGAATAAATTTTTCTTCCTGAAAGGCTTCCCATCTACCACAAAATTCAATTGAATTGCTAACTCATCTTGAACAGGACGCTTTTACGAAGGGATCCACACACATGCACATGGACATGATTATCATCCATGATATTCCGCTCACATCTCACTTTTTCAAGTTTTTTTTCCTCTTTCCATTTTTATTCTGGCCATCATGGTTCCCATCATCATAACTGAACAGTAGACCACCGGTCTGTACTCCTTCATCCTCCCCTCCAAAAAAGGTAAAGGAAATATTCTATTTTCTCCAGCTCCCCTTCTCGAATGGATAATAATAATCATTGTAAGTGCTATGGATTTTCTTTTTTTGAGAGCTATTTCAATCTAAAGCAGTAGTAGAAGTAAACTGTACACATACATATTTCAGAAATGGTATGTACAGAGTCCCAAACATGAACTAGGAAAATTGCATTTCCAACATACATGACAACATCTTTTGTTCAATGTGATAAAATATCTGGTCTAATCGGGACCGACTTTAGAATAAACATTCTCATGACTTATTGGCCCATCGTAAAGATTTTGCTTCAAAGGATATCAAAAAGAAAGCGCGCTTAAAAACATTATTTAAGTGTTTTTCCTAGTAGTATTTTCTGCATAGCATGCCACATACATACCGTAGATATATCTCGTGACCTGGAAGTACTTCTTCACAACACAAACTGATCAATAATGATCTAGGGAAATATTTGCAATAAAAAGGACTTCCCTTCTCTTCCTCTCTTATGTGCGAAAAGTGGCTTTCATTTTTTCTGAACGGCCTTGATTTATGTGGAAGTTTCGGGTGCAAAGTCTAATGTACAAAGCAGGAATAAAAACTGATTTCGGTTATGATATTTTATATGCTTTTGTGTTGTTGGTTGGTAGTTTTCCAGAACGTATAACAATTATTGGTAAGAGAAAAGAATGCCGATAGAGGAGTTAGTATAAAAGATACAAAAACAGTGGGATGTTATCCTTAATAGTGTGACGAGCATGTGAAGGTAGATGTTTTTCTGAGCTGCCAGTGGGATAGAAACCAAATATTTAGAAAATGTGAAAATACTCATTCTATATGGCTTCTGAACGTTGAAAACGCACTGGCGAAAATTATCCTGTCATGGGATAAGACTTGGAAGTAAAGGAAAAGTAGAGCACAAGTGAAAGCAGAGCCGGAAATAATATTTATGGGGAAATATGATGTAGTTTTTAAGAGATAAGCACAAAAAGGATAGTTGCAGACTATTATTTCAAGGCAGGGATGAGAATGGCTTCAGTTAAAGTACATCAAATCATACCATGAGTAAGTATGTATGTGACCTGTCAGGAGTTGACTTTGTTGGCATTCCTATTCATGGTGTGGGAAATTGCAGAGAAGGGAGTGTGAGCTACGCTTTCTCCTGGAATTTGTGTAGCTATAGGGAAGAAAAAGAGAAATGATAGAGCTACGAGGCCTAACGACTTTATTCATTGTTAGTGTGTCCTCTGTGTATTTGATTAATGATCATCCCTTCGTGCTCAACTGTATGCGTTTCATCATAACGGGAGCAATTGGAAAAAATGTGCCCAACTGAAACTTTGATAAGTGTAGCATTTGCATTGTAAGTGGGAATGCTTTTTCCAAGCGTAGGTTTTCCCATGGTGGTATGCAAAACAGGGAGAGAGAAAGTGATAAGTAATGTAGCTTTGCTAGCTTTTTTTTGCGTGCAGTTGTCATAGTTTACTTCGGAGTGGGAGAAGTAGATTCTCTGTAATTATTTTATAAACTAGCTGTACTTTGTATTGAAATATCTGCTCACGTTTAGTCACTTTCATTGGTAGGAGAAATAGACTACATAAAATATTGGACCACTTTCTCTTAACGGAAAGAGAAAGCAGTATGACAAGTACAAGAAAATAGGGAAACTTGACTAGCAGCAGTTGTTGAAGAGCTATTTGGAGGGACTAGTAAAAGTGTCCAGGAGGAAGTTCGAGGGAAGTAGTAAAGTTGAGCATTCCACTGTCTCTCGATTTTCATCCATATGATTAAATAAGCGGAGTCATCTACATGACGGCTCGAGATGCTACTTAAAACCGTACAAGTGGTGTGAATGAACACTAAAACTTTCTCCCTCTTGGTGTTTTTGTAAGTAGCGATAGCTATTTACATAATAATAGTGATTCAATTTGACTGTCCGTTCGTCTGTTATCGGTTTTTGCTTGTCCGAGCTTTTACTTCAAATGCTCAAGTTCAGCTGTAAATGGCTTTACTCTTGGCAAAATTTTGTACTTTTTAATCAACCGAAGAAAATGTTACAGGAGTCAAGTCAAGTCCTCAATTTGAAGCCTAAGACTTTCAAAGTGCAGTCACTATCGCCATGGCATGCTAAGCTCTACTATCGGCATGTCACAGGGTTTAGTTGAAGTGAAATGTAAAATTTGCCTCTGAAACTTAGTATTCGATACTTGAGACTTAAATAAATCTTAAAACATGATGCAGAATAAAACCGTATCGCGTAGGTTTTGACGTTTCCGCTAGTTCACGAGTCTCAGCAACTGTGTACGTTTCTAATTAGAACACAGAATAGTACCATGTTCCCCATTTTATTAATAAAAACGAGGTGACCATAGGGTATGGAGAAGTACTTGAGGACAAAACAAATATTTTTGTTTCGTCAGGGAGGAAACCTCATTACTACAGAAGAAAGAAACGAGGATAAACTCGGAGAAAGGTAGTCAGTAGTTGTATGAAAATTTATTAGAATACAAGGAAATTTCTGCCGTCTTTGCGGTTTTTACTCGTCAAGTTCTCGCGCCTAGAGACAAGAGACCAAAAGCGAGTTAATTGCTCGTACACTATCATGCAATTGTTCATTCATCAAAGTACAGATATTTATTATATCAATATCACATGTTTCAATAACTGAAAATTCTCCGATCAGGGCAGCTAAAAAGATGGTAAGCAAAGCCAGACAATTTGAAGGAGTACATCAGATGTCCATCACAAAAGACCAATAATACATATATTTTAAACATTTATACTACTTGTAACATCTAGCACACGTCTTCTAAACTCTGAAATGTATATCGCTTAAAAACGGAAACGAAAGGTGTTACTTGGATGGACGGATTACTTCGAATGGGTTGAATATGATTGTCGATCTTTATATCGTATAATCGAGTCTCATATAACTAACTGAATCAACTTTCTCTGTACAAAAAATGGACTTTGCTTGGTTGTCCTTCGCTCGCCTTTGTCGCCCCTAACGTAAGAGCTGTGTAAATGAGTTTCTTCTAATTACGGCTCCATTTAACCATCCTACACATGTTACTTGCCGTGTGTGTCTCTGTACGGAGTCAGGGACTCTGAAGATAGCGCTCATGCAGACCTTCACATCATTCGCACATCTTTTACATATGAGTACCTTCTTCCGCAAGGGAAACGACTATCGAGTTTTGTCAACCGTGACGACCATCTAGGGAGAGTAAAACCTAGTTACATATTGCTTGTTACACAATAAATTGGTATTTTTCCTTAACACAGAGAGAGAATTCAACATGTATTTTGTTGTTTCCGTTAGATCATCGCGAAGTTGACAGACTCGTGGGAGTTATTTGGCAAAATGTTAGACACGACTCCGCATAGTCTTTCTCATAGTACGGATTCTTGTTGCTTAGTGTTATCTTCTACAACACATATGCTCAATATCAATCTCATTTTTTTATGAAATATCTAAAGCTACTTTATAAAATTGTCTTGGGTGTCTGTTCGTCCGTCTTTTATCGCAAAATCTCAGAAACGCTTTGACGGACGGACCTGATATTTGGCACACATATTTGCCTGCTCAGTGGCAGTGTTGTGGCACACTTTTCAATTTTCAGTCACGTCGTGAATTATTTATTGTCCAAGAAGATCGAGTTTAGCCAATCTTGATGATCGTGTTCAGCCGACCTTGAAGGTCCTCTATGTCTATAGCGCATCATTAAAATCTTGCAAACGTCTTTCGCTACTTTTAAGCATCGTGCATTCACGTTTTATATATTTCAAGCTTCATCCTCGGTTCACAGCACAATAACTATGTTAATACATGCGTATCAACGTAAAGACTGGAAGATTTTATTATTTTGCAAAAATAAAATTCGAAACTTTGTCCACAGACAGAAAGAAGGATAAATGATATAATATTTTACATCGATCTGTAAAAACATAATCTAAACGTTAAATCTGCACTGGGATTTCACGACTATATCTTTCTATGATTTATGATGTTATTACAAAGTGCACAGTGGCAATTATACGGTTTATGTATTATCCATCATTTCATGAAGGAAGGGTTGATGTTGGTCATTAATAAGATCGCCGTAATTATTTCACCCCCTTGGTCCTAACGGAAAACACTCTTTCTTACGAGAAAACTCTAGAAATCAGTCCCGCATGACCCAATAACCGTATTCTCTCATATTATTGTCTGGGTTTCGGAATCGTTGGTCCCACTATTGCAGAGCTTCTACGTATGTGAAATAACATTTCTCTCCGAAATTCGAGTTATTAAGTAGCGAAAGCTACTTTATAAAATCGTCTTGGGTGTCTGTCCGTCCGT
>VICI01001489.1:0-22091 GCA_019593645.1 Akabosia matsudoensis
TTTTTGTTTTATTAGCTCAGCTTGAGCTATCTGTGAAAAACAATTAGCGATTGTACATTTTTAATGTAAAGTAAGCTAGAAACCACCGAACTGCTCTAGAATAACAGGAACATTTAATTAATAATATTATAGTAAAAACGCATTGTCAATTTCGAATGTCGCGTATGAAAAACCTTTTGCATAAACTTAACAATGATAGATCCACCTTGATAACAACTATGAAATAGCAAAAATTATAAGCTTTTTCTTCACTGGTCTTTCCGTTCAGAACATAGGGCGCTCTCGATTGCCTCGTCAAGATCTTCCAAGTTCATTCCTTTTCGCAAGCTTGCCTCCTGGACAGAATAAAAATTCAACGATTAATCAAACTGAAGTTTGGGACAAAATGACCTGTATTTTATGTAACAGGCGGATACCATTTCTCTAAGGGCTTGGGCTCCAGCTATATTGAATTTCCTGCGATCCTCATCTACTCTATCCTTCTTGATAATCTGGAGCTCATTTTGCACTCCAATCCACTCCTTTACGAGTGCTTCGTCCACTCCTTTTTTCACTCTGACAGTTGGCAGCCCATTGTCAACGATTAGTTTACAGACATCAGCAATCACAATCGGTTTCTCTTCGGCAGGCTTCAAGCTTGACAGTAGATGTCCTTGATGACCTCTGCAAAACATAACCATCATATTTAGAGTAAGTAAAGTATGACAATGACAACCGCGTCATTAACTTCTAATACAACCTATCAAAACATCTAAGTCAACTTACTTGATCGACCTCCGAAAATTCCTGACCCCTCCACTTTTCTTGTACTTATTTGGCACCACTTCCTCCCCCACATTCTTCCCGTACGACCTTTCAATCTCAGTCACTGTGTACCTCCCATTTGTCACTCCCTGCGCCGGCCCCTGCCAACACCTGACACACCTCGTTTGCGACCAGTTAACCATACCGGCACCCCCACAACCCTCCAACGGCCTGGCTAACATCAATCCATTCCTAAGTGCTCCAAACATATTTCTCTCTTCTAAAAATCTGCTGACAACTCGTTAAAACTGTTTATCCATTTAAAAACCACCACTTGTCCCTTTGTCCCACTTCCCACTTGACTTGCCTGACACCTTCTCAGAGAATGATATCCGTCCGTTTTGCAAAAAAAAAAAATATTAGAATTCGCCACCAGTCCTCTCCGCTGTTCATTTGATGCTGCTGCTGCTGTGCATGTGCAAAATTTGCGCAGGATCGTGATCCAAAAACAAAACACAGCCAAACAGCTCAGCCTCTTTCTCTCTCTCTCTATCCCTATCTGGACCAGCTTTTGTTCACGTTGTTTAAATTTACGTAAAAAGCGGACGCCACTTGTCGCATCAGCAATTTAGTCATCTAAACGTCCTTGACTTGTGGACGCTCTCTTAGTTATCAGCGTTTAACTGCATTTGTGACTCCATCAGTGGCTCAACCTGAATGACAAAAACATCCAGCTTTTTGTTTTGCCAAACTAAAAATCTATCTTGAGTACACTCCTCGCGATAAAACAAAAAAAAAGAAAAAAGAAAGAAGGAGATGCATTCAATGTTAGGAAGGAGTGGAGTGGATGATCATAGCAAAACAGTGTGTTCTGTGCAGGACAAGATGTAAAAACAGATGGTTTTAATCCTGCCCTGTGTGTGTGATCGTGGTCCGAGTGTACGTGAATGTTGCTGAATTTAATTGTTTTCTGTGTCAACGTTTTTCTCTTGTGATAAGAACCTAACAAAAATCAAAATTAAGTGTGTTTGAAACAGCAACGTGGCAGGGGATAAGTGTCTGGAAAAAGGAGGAGGTGTGGAGGAGGTAGGTTCTTTGTTTGTCTGTGTTAGCGAGGTTTTGTTTTGATTAAATTGTCATGAATGCTTTCTGAAGTTTTTGTGGAGTTTAAATTATAATTGGAAGGGATTTTTTTATTTGTTTTGAGGAGTTAATGAGTCACTGGGTAAGGATAATAGTAAGGAGATAATGGACAATTCAGATAGTAGAAGACCTGTGTCGCCAGAGCAAAGAAGGAAAATGAAGTCGCGGTCGAGGGACAAGTTGAATAAAAGTCCGCAGCCGAATTCACCAGGGTCGGGGTTGAAGAGTACATTTAAACCTCCCGAAAATTGGGTGGATGCTCCGGAGTTTGTGCCGAGGTGGATGGCGGGGGGAAATTCTTCGATGACATCAGAGGGATCGGAACTGGGATTGTCACAGAACTCCGAGAGTCCAGAGAGTGTGAGCAAGTCGGGGGAAACGGGGAAGCCAAGAAGTTACGCGGATGTTGTGGGTCATGAACATGCAACAGATTCTAATTTTCCTAGCACAGGTGAGGATGATATGCATAAATGGATTTATAAATGAATTTTTTTAATGAGAGGATTTTCTTGGATTATCAGCAGCGAACGGAGGAAATTATTGGGAGGAGTGGTGTCCGTATCACATTGTGGGAGAGTGCAGATTTGGAGAGCAGTGCCTTATGGTTCACGGAGTAAAGTGTGATTACTGTGGAGAGTTTTGTCTGCATCCGTATGATACTATTCAGAGAGATAAGCACTTAAAGGTCGGGGATAACTTGTTACATAATAAGTAGGATTAGAGACTGTAATTAACATTTAGCTGGGGATTTGTTGCTTAGGAATGTGTAGCAGAGCATGAAAAGGACATGGAGCTTTCATTCGCTGTGGCACGGTCAATTGAAAAAACTTGTGGGATCTGCTACGAGGTTAACATTCAACTTTGGAATTGATTTACGTATGTAGTTGCAGTGCTCCGTATTTGAATCTATAACGAAGAGTTGTCTCTTTTCACATTTAGAAAGTTTTATCGAAAGAACCTTCGAGTGAACAAAGGTTCGGCATTCTCCCTTCCTGTAACCACTGCTACTGCTTGTCCTGCATTCGTCGATGGCGCCAGGCTAGACAGTTTGAAAACAAAATTATTCGAGCGTGTCCTGAGTGTCGAGTCACATCCGACTTTGTGTGTCCTAGTCGCTATTGGGTGGACAGTAAAGAGGATAAGGATAAGCTGATTGGTTGCTACAAAATTGCATTAAGGTTGGTATCTACGTACCATGTTAATAATCCCTTGTACGAGGAGCTTATCGAATTAAACGTGTTTTTAAAACTTTCAGTCAAAAGAACTGCCGGTATTATCGAAATGGTGAGGGTCAGTGTCCATTTGGAAACAAGTGCTTTTACCGACATGCTTTACCAAATGGACAACAAGTTGATGTTGGGCCTCCAAGACGTATAATGGGAGCCGAGGGTCGCGTCACGGGTGGACAACACGTAAGTTTACTACAAACTATTACTTGGGGAGAATCCTCACATATCGGGGCTATGAATTAATTTTTCTACTATCATTGCTTGCCAGAACGTTAACCTGTTTGAATTCATCGAAGAATGGGAAGTTAACTGGATGAACATCGAAGAGCTTATCGACATACTAGACCTTGAAGACCTGGACATAGTCGATGACACGTTTGATTATTGGATGTAGCTGATCTCAGTATACCGTCATGCTAGCAGCGCTTTCTCCCAACCATCACGGCTAAGCAAGCCACACAACCGCTCTCAAATCAAATCTCAAATCCTGTCCTACTGCGACTCACCGAAGGAACACTTTCAGTGATAGGTACCCAACAATTGCAAGGCAATGACTTCGTCAACTGCCAACTTGTAAATACTAAATAACTGCCTGATTGCCTTATGAATAACTAATCAGTGTGTGTACAATCATTTTATTTGATTTTTCCCGCTGTGCAGTTGGTCTGCAATTAAACCCGTTATATATACTTACATTTTTCGATCTGTTGGTATTTACTACAATACATTTGTTCCTACATAACTTTAAGCATTTGCCTGCTTGTATTTCTGTATTAAAATAGGTAACATAACTGGCTATACTAGTTTAGTAATCAAGTGATTCCATTTACGTTCTCTTTTCTATAACGAATTATACAGTCCCTGTGAGTGGAGAAAACCCAGAGTAATAGTTAATAGTGTCATCTAATGTGTATCTTCCAAATAAGTCTTCAATTGACCAATGTACTTCTTTTCAATTTTTTTGTAGCTGTGATTTATTATAAGTCGGGAAACATTATATACGAATTTAATTTGTTTTCCTGCTGTGTCTGTAAGAAAATCCCTTCGTGGCAAAAAGAAACGAATACAGTGTTATCGTTTTTGAAAAGTATTGTGCAAACTGGATTATTCAATTTCATGATAAACGTAAGTATTATTCCGAAGCGGTTTTATTCACAACAGCAGCAAAATTACAGAAAAGCTTGATCGCTCCACTTTCTGTTATGTCAAAAATATTTTATTTTACAAAAATTATGCTCATTACAAGGTATCGTCAGATTTGGTTATTAGAGCGGGCGAAGTAGATGAAGGTGGTCGATTATGAAACTGTAATTTGTGGGTTTTTTGAGCTTTACCGTTAATATTTAAAAGTAAATTGTTTTGAGTGTTTAGCATATGTAGTCATCTGCGGAAGCATGGACCTGGTGACATACAGAAGCGTAAGTTATTATGGTAAATGATTCATGATATTTAAATATCGCAATTTTTTGGGCTTTCAACTGTGAAGTCATCGACGTAAAGATCTTCTCGTGAAGTTATCGAATTCGGGTGTACATCCAGAAACTTCTTACTGAAGCACCGGTGATGACGATGAGAAGCAGCGAAGGTATACGATCCTCCCCTCCCGCTGCTCTGCGTTAAAAGGATGTCTCGGAGCTGTACGTCTGTAAACGCGGAAACCATTTATCCGCCCTGTGCTGTGTTCAGCTATGGCTTTCTCTTGAAATACTTGGTATTCTTGGTCAAAAATTGGTATCATGTGAGGATCTGGGCGCTATCAAGGGCTTTAAAATTTTATGGAGGCAAGCAGACGAGAGGAGTTTAATATTTGTTTTACCCAAAATAATAAATTTTACGATAAATTTTATAGGAAGTAGTAGGCGTCTTAAGTTTTGATACGATAGATGACACAGAGGTGACCCGATAGAAAGCCTTCATGCAATCATTCTCCAAGACCTGACCTAAAAAGCTTTCCTGTTTTGGAGGGCGAAATTCGCTGGGCGAAAGACAATTTATAGGAAGCATTTCAACACGTTAATCACAATGCGTTGATGGGACAAGATATACCTAAAGGTGATACAAGCATTATTTTTTTGTCCAAGAAATTGGCCGATTTCATATAATAAATGTTTCTTCTGGTTTATGGGACGTGACTCGGATGTAGGTTTATTTGCCAATACGCTCCACGTGTTTCTGTTTTTGATTACAAAAGAAACTGATCTGCAAGACCTTTTCCCAAGCTTACGAGTGCGTTTTTGCCTGTCTTTTTGCAATTAGGTGTGCATTATATTGTTTCATTCATGGGAATCCTTGCCGAATCCCCATTCATTAAATTTCGTTTTAGAGACTTTAATCATTCTGGAGAAACAACCTTGCCACTGCAAATAATCTTAGAACAACAAAGTCATTGACGGTGACCTTCGAATGAATTAATAAAACCCTACATTGTTAGCAATACAGTCGATAGTTTCAGCAAAGAAGCTTGTGAACAATGACAGCTACAATTACGACCACGATAGTTTCAGAATCCAAACATGGGGCGAAATTAGACAGTGAACAAGCCTTAAGGAAGCCCACAAGCAGTTCAGATTTGTACACTCGACTAATTCAAGAAGGCCGTTTTATCGTGGGGGACGACGAAGAGCTAGTTCCCTTAAAAGACTTATCATGGATTGATAAGACTCTTGTCTCCGAGAGCATTGACTTCCATTACCGTTACTTTGCTCTGATCATTTTTGCTAACACTGCAGCCCTTATGTTTGGGTACGCAATTAAGCCAAACTCGGCAGTGTTGTTAAGGACGGGACTCCTCCATGATCCCGAAAGAGCTTATAAAAGATATTTATCTACGATTCATCGTATTTGGCATTTTTTCGCCTTTCCTTTTGACTTAGAAACGGCTTACAAGGCGTTCTCGACCGTGCGAAAAATGCATGTGCTCGCAAGTAAAAAGCCAGTTTCCTGTCATCCCTCAAGTGACCAGTTAAAACTGAAGGAACCCTGGAAAACTGAGTTGGCACTTGCCATTCGCCAAGACTTGGCTTTTATAGACACCAGCTCTGCTCCAGACCATGCGTTAACATGGTCCCCACCTGTGCCAGTTAGCCAGTTCGATATAGCAGTTACCCAGTTTGGGTTTTGGGGTGCAATCTGGTGCTCTCCGAAAGTGTTCGGTGTTGCCAATAGAGACAAAGAACTACGAGGTGTTATCCACGTCTGGGCAATTTTCGGGCGACTTCTCGGAATTCGCGACGAATTCAATATTTGTCTCCAGCAAGACGCGAAAGTGTATGACAAATTGTATCGAAATATTGTTATTCACAGTCTAAAGACTATTGACGAAACTGTGATAACGCTACAAGCAACTCTGATGACAGCTTTGTCGAGAAGACTGCCTTTCATTACATACAAGTCACTTGTCTTCCTAGGTCTATCGAATAACTTTGACAGATCTCAGTTCAAGGGTAACAATATATGGAAGCTCATGTCATTGTGGGATAAAGTGTGCTTTAAATTCTTGCAAGTGCTTTTATGGCTGCTACGAAATGTTTCCGGATTCAGACTGCTCACTAATATCGTCGTTCTTGGATGGCTGCAGATCCAGTTTCGGATTCATCTTCCAACCGCATCTCGATTGCCAGTGTTCAAATACATTTTTGCAAAAATGGATTAACATTTTTAACAGTCTTTGTTCATGAAAAATTCGTAATAGTTTATAATGCAAACCCATTCATAAACATAAAAAATATTTACACATGAATCCAATAAAAATTATTTTATGTTTTGGGTTGAACACAGTTCACGGCCAGACCATTACCAACCACAGACTACTGTGTACTACTGACTACTACGCGATTTCACAATGCACACCGTCCACAAAACGCTCCTGGGAAGGAAGAAATAATCAATCAAGAAGCTATTTTTTTTTGTAATCTCGTTCCCACACAAGAAAATCACTAACCTAGAGCAATCTAACCAGATTATTGTGTAATCTTTTGCATGACTAAAGCATAAAAACAAAGTATTTTTTCTTTTGTGCAGAAAACCGCATGACTTGGATTGTTTCATACTGTTGTCCCCATTTGGTGTATAGCGTTTTACTAATTTACGTTTGTACCTGAGGTGTTTACGGAGCACCCTGCAATGTTGTCTTATTTGATGAGAAATAAAAAAAATCATTCATCTCGAAAGGTGTTCCGGCAGGTTAGATGTCTCTCACATTCAGTGGGAAAATCCATTTTTGCATGACCAATGACTATGACGCGCATTCAACCCTTTTGCGTAATACAAACTTTTTGGCAAGTTTAATGTTGCAGCAGCCATACTGGATTTGTCGGTGGTGCTGATTTAAACAAAAAAAGAAAGGAAAGAAGTGTGGATGGTTATACTACAAAATGTCAAATTTTTTGCAAGTGCCATCTGAGAGGCGTGATAGCCGGGAAATCATGGATAAAATTTTGAAAGAGCAAATGGAAAGGCTAAAACAAGAGGAAACAGAGAGGGATTTTTATTCACGACTGGTGTCACAGGCGCCCTCAATTCCTGGAGATAGTGAAGACCTAGTTACCTTTGGGGAAATAGGATGGATCGACGATAAGTTGGTGAAAGAGAGTGTGACCTTTCATAAGAGATATTTCGCGCATGAAATTCTCGCCATGATGGTCGCCGTTGTCTTTGGGTTCGCTTTGAAACCGACAACTTCTGCAGTTCTCAGGTCGAGAACTGGTCGATTGACGGACAAGACTGAGTTTTTTGAAGGACATGTGTCAACTGTTCAGCGAATCACAAATTTTTTCAATTTTCATAAAAACCCAGACCAAGCTTATGACGAGATACTGAAAATTCGGAAAATGCACCAGGACGCAGCAGCGTGTCAACGTGAACCAGGACAGAGTATAACAGCGGAACTGAAGACTGACGAGCCTTGGAAGAAACAAGTTGTCGAAGCGATTCGGAAGGATTTGGAGTATGTCGACACTTCTGAAGCTCCTCATCATTTGTTAACGTGGGAGGGCAGCGACATACCAATGAGTCAGTTTGACATGGTCACAAACCAAATAAGTTTTTGGATATTTATGTGGGCGTTTCCACGGTTTTCCGGAATTAAAAAGCGAGAGGTGGAAATGCGGGGGGTCATCCATGTATGGGGCATTTTCGGACGTCTCCTTGGCATTCAAGATAAGTTTAACGTGTGCCTTGCCAAGCCCGAGGAAGCTGGCGAGTTGTTTGATAAACTCTTTAAAAACGTGTTTGTGGCCAGTTTAAAATCAATTGACGAGAGTGTCGTTACCGTGCAAGATACTTTCGTTAACGCGTGGACAGATCGTCTAGCCCATCCGTCTTATAACGTACAAAGCTTTGATGTATTTTGTACTTCGCCAAATGAAGGACTTCAAGGGAACTCAGTTGTGGAAAGTGATGAGTTGGAGAGACATGATTTGCGTTAGATTTTTGCAAATTTTCTTCTTCTTCATGAGACACAGTTGGTGGATTCAGAACTGGAGTCAACTTGATTATGTACGGATGGTTCCAGCTACAGGTGTTACTCTACCTGCCATCATCGAAACTATGGAGGTTTCGACTACCCCGTTACTTGAAAAATTCTATTACGCTAAAACTGTATTAAAATGAAAATGTTTTCTCATGCATAAGCACAGATTAACTATTTCTTTAACGTTTGTAATAATAAAAATACTTTTTTCGTATAAAAACGGCTAGTTAGTTATTCACAGCTTCAAAAAATTGCCCCATTCTTGAAAACAAATTTGTCCAGTTTGTGTTGTTCCCCGAAATGCGATTGTCTTCTTCTTCTTCGGATTGAACTGGCTCAAGCGCCGGGAATAGTCCTAATTTGCTGTTAGGATTTCTTATAACATTTTTTTCGTCTTCGTTCTCAGCATAGACCCTGATGTCACTGCAGGATCGGAAAACTTCTTGGTCGCCACATCCCATCCCCTCCTCGGACCCATCTGTACAGTTTTTTCCCCATCTGTTCCCAGTCTGGTAGTGCCATTGAAGCACGCAATTTTGGCACTCGATACCTTTCGGCAACCTTACAGAGTACTTGGCATAGTAGACCTCGCCTCGAACTGGAATATTATAATTTGTCTCCTCTTTTCCAGAAGTAGAGTTGAAGAACGTTAAGAGATGTTGGTCGTAGCACTCTTGGCTCCAATGCGAGGTATTGTCATTTTTGGTGCACAAGCGGAACTGAAAATATCCCCAGTGACTAGCTGTCAGGGTAACTTCCACAGGCATGAGCTCGCCGCTTCGATAACCCCTGACTATGATTCCACGGTAGTTTTCCCCGCCATCTTCGTGCGCCCTTGGAATAGGGTCATCGTAGGGATCCCCACACACTCCACAATTTCCATTGTTCAGCTCATACTGCCTCTGTAATTCATACAAGAAACTCATAAAATCTGTAGCAATTTAGTGCATTCAGCTTCACTAAGGCACGCTCTAATACCGAAAAGTTTCCACAGTAAAGTTGATTATCGTCATAGTTGTAGGGAGGTTCCAAATGGTGGAATTCAGGAAACCGCCATAGCGACGCTCGGTTTGGTGGCTCAAGCACATAACCATGGCCCAACGTAGTTTTAACGACAATCTCGCTTGCAGCGACAACAAACAAGTAGACTTGTGCAGCTCTCGGGGAAGTCGTTGCGAAGGTCATGGTTGTAGCTAATTTGTACCAATTGGTTGTACTGATTACGCCAGAAACACTGATATGTAGTGACATCTCAAACAAGCGTTTTTATATGTCAACTCATTCATTTGCATTTTGAGCAGATGCACCCATAAAAATCGACTTGATCTGCTGAGCCTCCATAACTGCTTCCCAGTTTCTAACTAAAACTACGCTGCTCAATTTTTGGTATGACGGAAGTAACGTTTCAAAGTACTTTGTCACGGTTTATATCGTTTCCAGGAAAGAAAAATGAATATATTGGAAATAGGTTGAATATTTTTGTGTTGATCATTTTTATTTTCAATTTCATAACGTGTTTATCAGTGTTTCTTTGTATGGACGATTCATAATTTAATGCTTGCGCGTCAACACGCTGGATCACAATTCGGTACGTTATTCTTTTAACATTTTTTAAACTACATATCTTACAAAAAAACCGATTTTCCAAATTACTGAACCAAAAAACTCATTACAATATTTTGTGTCTTCTACAAAAAAATGTTTTACATCTAATTCTCTACAAAACTTGTAACAAAATTCCATCCGATATTAGTTCAAAATAATTGTATTTTATACAGCCTTTTTCTTCTTTTAAACAAAACCAAAAAAAGCATTCCCCCGCCGTATTTGGAGTGGTTATCAATCTACACATAACAGAAATAGTCGGATTAAAATTGTTTGCTATAAACACGTTGTTGTACACTATTTTAAGTGTATTTACAGTTAACGTCTTTTCACAATATTTTTTAATAGCAAGTTATAATTGTCTGTTGGTTTTTTTGTTGGTCTCCTTATTTTCGTTTCACCAAAACTTGGTGAAATGATATTACATAAACATTACATCAACATTTCACCATTAACTTAGTACCATTTAATATATTGTTTTGAATTTGCGTACCAATATTGTTTTCACACTTTCAATAACGGAAGTGGATAAGGAGGTATAATCGGTACGGCATTATTATCACCTCTTTAGTTGTGTGAGCACTTTCTTTAAGGCACTTTTTAACTGCTCGATATTCGTTGTCCCCTTAAATAAATCAGTCATTTTTCTTGCAATTGCTCAGGACAATTACAACTTTTTATATTACTTCGCATATGTATGTTATTGTGTTTGCGTGTATTTCATATTTTCAGATATAAAAAATCAATCACATTCAATAACAAAAAAAAATACGTCACTTTTAACTGCGATATTAACTGCACAAAAAACGAACTCCTCCACAAAAAAAATACTCACACACTTTAACAAAGTTCATAAATTAATACTCCAATATTGATAACCATTCAAAATTACCATGAATCTATACTTCTAGTCAGTGCTTGATTTTAACGAAACAAAATCATCTTAGTTCTTTACTGGTTAGATTACCAAATAATAACAAGTACTTAGAAAAAAAAGTTTTCCAGAGCTTATTTGTTATAAGCTTAAATTCTTTAAAAAATACGAAAAACATTCTATTGTTTTTTAGTCTTAGACATAAGGGCATCATTAATTTTTTTAAATATTTTCTTTCTCCTGTAAATATTCAGTCTTGTCCAAATAGAAGGTTAATATTAGGTTTAAATTAGATTACTTTCCCTACAAGTTAATAAACGCTACAGGTTTTTCTTTTCGAAAAAAAAGGAAAACTTCCAGAGAGGTAAATAATTAAATTGAGAACACATTTAACTGTGACGATGCATAAACCGGATCGTTTTAAAAAATAGAATGAGTGAATAAATTGAATATGTTTTGAATTGAATTTGAATTCCGCGAAGGCATATACTGTTCTCGGCTTTCTTTTTATAAATTAGGCGAGGATGTGTCTTATACTTTTTTTTGTTTTGCAGCGTTATGAATTGGTTGTGTATTTTATTCTGCGTTTGGAAATGACTATAAATTAATATCTTGACCTATCCGAGTGTGAAGCTTCTAAATAACTTAGTTAATAAAAAACAACGAAATTGCGATTTTGCTATAAACTACAGACCAGATTAAATCGATGAAAAAAGACCCAAAAACGTAAGCCTATTTATATATTCTACAGGTAAATTAAATCTTAAAGCGGTTGACTGACAGAAAACAACAACAACAAAACAAATAATTGTACGGCGGATTCAAACGCGACTTAGTAGTAGTTACTTATGTAAAGATATTTTTGAACACCTTACTTTGATAATTAAGTTAGTTTACTTGCGGGATGTGTCCGAGTCGCGAATGAAAGATGAGTAGCCGGAATCATCGGGGCAATAGCCGCCGAGGGAGGTAGACGTGGCATTGAAAGATGACGATGTAGACGCAGCAACACATGGAATGCTGCGGGCAGTGCTCGTAGAAGGTGCAGCAGTACTTGCTAAATTAGACATGTGGAGAGTGCGAGGTGGCATTGGAGGGAGGTCGATTTCTGGAACAACGCGACCTTCAAAGAACGGATGACGGAGGGCGCTGTGAGCGGTGATGCGTTTGTGATGGTCGAAAACTAGCATGGATTCGAGGAGGGAGAGACCTACAGGGTCGATACCAGGTACGAGAATTTCAAGATTTTTTGGAGCACGAGGTTGAAATGAACTCGGGAGGATGGACGAGTCAGGCCATTCCTCATCTGGGGGAGTTCCCAGCAAACTAAAAACAAAAGAAGGAAGGAAGTTTATGTTAGAATCGATTGCTAACGACATAACAAGACACTTGACAATTAAACTAATTCATAAGACTTACTCAAATATTTTTTCTAACTGATCCCTTTCATTGGTTCCAGGTAAAAGGGGGCGTCTGCGAATTAACTCAGCGAATATACAACCAACTGACCAGATATCTACAGCAGTTCCGTAAGAGGAACCTAGAAGTACTTCAGGTGGACGATACCATAACGTTACCACCTAATAGAATGAGAGATTCATAGATTGAAGAGATATGTAATACAAATGTTTCACGAGAATATCAAATTATGAAGTGGGACCTACCACATTCGTAAGTTTCATTGTGAAATCGTAAACTTTAGCCAGTCCGAAATCTGCTAGCTTGACCTGCCCCGTTTCCGATATGAGGAGGTTCTGAGGTTTTAGGTCCCGATGAACAATTCGTTGACTATGAAGGAAATCTACACCGCATAAAACTTGAAACATGATGTCCTGAAAAATGGTACAAGAAAAATAGAATTTCATTAGTTCGGTTTTCACACGAGCAAAGGTTTTATCATGAACGTATAAGAATGGTTATGAACCTTACCTTCACTTTCGTTGGCGATAGCCCGTCAGGTGTCGCTCTAAGGATGTACTTTGCCAAGTCCATCTCGACAAACTCAAAGACCAGGTATAGGAGTAAATGTTGCTTGTTTTCCGGCCTCGGTCCATGGCAGACGTCCAAAAATCTGACAATATTTGGATGCTGGAATCTATCGAGTTGTCGGACTAGAGCAATCTCCCTGAGAATCGAGACAGGTACCCCATCCTCATTTATTGGAATTCTCACTTTCTTCAACGCTACATACTTCGTTGGCTGCGTTATGTCTTTGGCTTTGTACACCGTGCCATAAGCGCCTGCAAAAGTAAACCATAATAAAAATGATGATTTCATAGGGCCACGCCAGCGTCACCTAACTTCTCCACAAAATTATTATTTGGTCCATACCAGTTCCAATTAAAGTTTCGTCCTTGTAGGTCTCAAGTGTCCTCCCATGTGGAACTGGAGGCTGGAAGGTGACAACATCTGGTGGGTACTCAGTTCGCATCGCTTCGTCCTCAATCCCCCCTCTTGACATATGGAAGATGCTCCACCAGTCTCACCCTGGCCTTCGTCTCGTCTGTCTTCACTCAGAAATTTAAAAACGTCCCGTCATTCACTCATCCGTCGTTTTCCCCGTTCCTCCACTCCAAAATCAATCACTCCACCTCTCGGCCTTATCGCCCTCCACCAAATCAGTCAGATATCTTCAGTCTGCAAAGGAAACAAACGTTCAAAAACCGTTTAAAAATGCACCGTTTTCCTCCACTCCTTCCAACCCACCACCTCACCGCCTACTAAAAGCACCCGCATTTCTTATCCCCTCTACCTTCACTCAAACTACTAAAAACAAAAACGTTATCAACCGGCGAGGTAATCATTCGTTCATCATTAGTCATCTTCGAAATAGTTATCAGATTGTTGGTGATTTTTCCCCGAATTCAAAGCTCAACCTCAAACTCGTCTCTGGGAAATCTACTTACAAGGAAACACTTGTCGGGGTGCCTCCAGAAACAGTATGAAATGCCCTGGAAGCTAATTTGATTGGTATTTTGTTGGCTCCAGGTGGAATTGAAAGGTTTCCCCTACACCGTGAAAACCTCCAGGGTTTATGAGTAATCAGATATTATGTTTCTCTAATAAATATCGTCCGAGATTTTTTTATTATTGCAAACCAAGACCTTCCCACTAATCATCAGACGACGGAGGATAAAAAGATTTGTACGCTATTGTTGAACACTCTGTTTCTCCAGATAAAACTTTTAAAAAGATATAAAAAGAATACTACAAAATACTCTTTCCTACTAATAAAGCTAATAAGGAAGTTTCTGTGAGGTTTTAAAAATGCTTAAAAACATGTTAACATGATTTTACAAAAGGTCCATTTGCTCGCGGCCCACCACGCCATAAGAAAAGAACGAAGAAAGAAAAAATTGTAACTTTCTGAGACGACAACATTTTTTTACGAAGTGTCTCCACCTTTGTTTGAAAAACCGCTCTTCACATCGTCTTACAAGATTTTTTAACTAAATTATCATCAAGGGAGTAATACCCGTAGACCTTGGCTTATCCTAACAACGTTATTTATCACATTTTTTTTTCTTTCGTATGAATCAAAGCGAGAGGGCAAAGGCCCAGTCTGGAATTTTATTTTTAGTTTTTTATATTTTTAACTCCCATATCCATTCAAAGAGTCCTGTTAGAATTTAATAAACCCGGTTTTTCTTTTTCTCTCTCTTAATAATGACGGCCTTTAATGATACCATTATCATTAGTTGTAATCACGCCCAATTACAATGATCATTGACTGTGACCATCAACCTTTTCCAAAAGAAAATATGAGGAGATAAGCCATATCACCCGTTCAAATTCATCTCAATTGAAGACAATTTGCATACTAAAAACATCCTACTCGTAGTTTTTTTTTACAAGCAGGACCCCTCCAAAAAATACTCTACTAAATGTTCCTCCACGAATTTTTCCATGTATCTAAATTATTAGTAGTAGATCCCAATCTCACCTCATCACACAAAGAAGATGATGGTGACATGGTACAAAAACTTAAATAGTTTCGCTCCTACCTAGATACATATTTTCCCATACAAAGAGATGGAACGCCACCTCAATTCTCTCGCCACAGTAAAAAGAAAAATATACCCTCCTCAGCAATACTCATATGAAAATTGTTATTTCGGCAGGCTGGAATTTTTACTTTGATTTTTTTTCCAACAACATCCCCATCCAACCAGTCCCATACAAACAACCTTTTTTCTCTCTCTGCCTCTCTCTCTCTCTCTCTTCATCCCCTTCTTTCAATACATTTTTGTTCCTTTTTTTAAAATAAATATTCCGACTGAAAAAAAAACTACCACCACCGTCCAACCACCGTGTATACCAGTCCAGTCAGACAACTCGGTGGTTCATTCAAGAAAAAAAAATTCTTTGAATCAAGTCTTCTCTCCCGTGTTTGTGTGAAAGAGAAGAAGACGAAGAAGAAATGCAAACTGGAATGGACAACTCTCTCTCTCTCTTCATCCCCTTCTTTCAATACATTTTTGTTCCTTTTTTTAAAATAAATATTCCGACTGAAAAAAAAAACTACCACCACCGTCCAACCACCGTGTATACCAGTCAGACAACTCGGTGGTTCATTCAAGAAAAAAAATTCTTTGAATCAAGTCTTCTCTCCCGTGTTTGTGTGAAAGAGAAGAAGACGAAGAAGAAATGCAAACTGGAATGGACACAAATAATGACCTAGCTAACCATTACCTAGGATTCTCGTCTTCTCTTATGTCAGTTAATAGCTCGTCTAAAACACTGTGCCAATGTGCCACTGAGTCAACACCAAAAGATTATTCTCTTTTTCATCTGTACCAAGCTGAGAACCTTCGTAAAAAGAATACATCTTTCATCGTCATCCCCCCCTTAACTAGAAAGAAAGAAAGAAAGAAAGGTATGTTGTGTGTGTCCTAAAAAAGAATTTTTTTTTTCATTTTGATCAAGAAAGGTATGCGCTATTGTTTTGTTAGCAATGAAGCCCCCCGAGTACCAGAAAACCCGCTCCCTTCGCACATACAAAAAATGAAATCTTTTAGAGTCTCTCGGAAAAAAAAAGATTTTTGAACAGTCATAAAAATCTGTGGATATAACGGGCTTTTGAAGGTTTTTTTTAAACATGGGAAGTAGCTGCTGGTCATGGGGGATGTTATATTTAAAGTGGTCGTTGTTTAGGAGCATCTCTTTCAGGTGAGAGAATCCTATCTGACATGTAAAACAGCTAGTTTTTGTACTGATAAGAATTAACATAAAATCTAATGATTACTGATTATGATCCCGTTTTCTTTTTACTTTTTTTTACCCCTGAAAATAAACGACAGACAAAATATATGGTTCAGAAGGGATGAATGACAATGAATTTTTAAGGAGGAAAAAGATGGGCTTTAAAAAAATAAGAAAGAAGATGTGTGTAATTTTTGTTAGGTTGTCTCGTTTTTGGTAATGAATGGAGAGGAAATGAATGGAAAATCTGTTATCGCGTTGAGCTATAAACGAAGTTTTTTTTGGAAGTTTAAAGGACAAAGTTTTTGGTATATTTTGGGTTAAAAATGGTAAGAAAAACTACGAAATGACCTCTACAAAAGGAAAAGAGAAAAAAAAGATTTTCTTCGGTTTTAGCCAGTGTCGTGTGTGGCTCGTCATTTTTTTATGTATCACGTTCCTCGTGAATGGCACCGGGCACAGAATTTGTTCGTATGCCACAAGTTGACGTGCACGACGCGTTCTTGTAAGACGCAAGAAATGACTTGAGAAAGTAAAGTGTTTCTTAGTATGCTACAGGTTTTTCTGTCTTTCTTCTAAGGAATACATTTTTTTTGCTCTTTTTTTTGTTGAAGGGCACTTGCATAAAAATTTTCGGCGATGACACTAAAAACCCATGAACCATAAATCTGGTATTTTCTTTAAAAGAAGTTTAAGGAGAGAAAAAAAGGAACATACCCAAAATTTTCTTGAACAAAGAGCTCCGCACAAGGAAGATGAAGAAAAACAACAACACATTCAAAAGAACTTCCTTTTTACCTCTATCCCTTTTTTTCAGTTGGACAAGGTCGTTTGAAAAAACAAAACAAAAATTGTTTCTATATCTTACAGGAACACACAGTCTCTCACAAGATTCACTTGAAGAACAGCCATTTAATGGCTAGTTAAAGGTTTTTTTTTGCCACAAAATTATACAGTTCCATTTTTTTAAATAAATGTTAGAGAACACAAAAAGATAAGCGTATTGTGTATTACATTTCTTTTTTTTTTTTCGGTATAAATTCAGGGGCAACGTAAGACTTGTGTTGATTTTTGGGGAAACTTTCCCCAAAGACAGAGTTTCACTTTAACCCGCTATACTTTTATAAATTCCCTACTTCTTTTATACTTTTGAACACATGAAAATAAACGTAATTTGATTTTAACTGACGAAAAAAAAAATTCCTAAACTTAACTATTTTGTTGTACCAAGAAATACATGTAGTAAGGTTTTCATCTACAAACTAATAAGCGTATTATTTCCCATAAGAAAAAAAATGAACTCAGTCCATTCCTTCTTATATTAAGCGTAGTAAACTTGTTTTTTAAGACACAAGCACAATTAAATAAGAGATCTAGAAAGTAGTATAAATACAAAAAAAAACGAACAGTTCAGTCGAAAAAAAAAGTATTCTCCTGATTACCCGTGAGCACTTTATGAAAGGAAAAAAAAATTATATAATGTATTATATTCTCTTTTTAAAGTTGTTTCGTCTTTTTTTTCCTTCAGACACCGAGATGATACCGGCCGTGCCAGAGTCTAAAGTGAGACTGACAAGGGCCGGTTGCTGGGCTTTGCGTGTAAAAGAGAGACGAAACAACAAGTGGTCGGACTAGAGAGGGGTGTATGTGTCTTGTATTGGAGACAGTGCTGCCTCTATCCTCTCTTCTTCTGGTGGGGTTATCATATCCTGCCCAAAAAATAAACGTAGTGAAAATGAGATGAGCGCACCAGCGAAAAAAAAAACCTGAACAGCTTAGAACAAAGAGCTGTCAAAAGATGCTCGAGTAGTACTGCTGGTGGTGGCTTATCAATGACGATATGCTTTCAACAAAGATTATACACAGGAGCTGTATAATATTTTTGGTTAATCAGGATGATGACGTGAACGTGGTTGAAAATCAAATGTATTAAAGAAGTGTTTGCAGTACGCACACAGACACACACACTTGCCATTTTTGTAAGCGTGTGTATTATAAATAAACAGAGGAATCATTTTTTTTTTGTGGAGGGTAATATTTGGCGAACAAAGTTTCTTTTATAGATTTTGCGGTAATTTCATGTCTCGTATGGACTATGACCTGAACAGACAAAAAAAAATTAAGTTTGGTGTGGTTTTTCTTCTTCCACCGCGGTTTTCAGAAGCCCTCTCATTTTTCACAAAGGTCATTTTCATCAAGTAGGGATCTTGAACACAAAAAAATATGTGAATGATTTATTAGATTAAAAGTAATCATATCTGGTTGTAAGCACCTGATAGACAGGGTTTATTTTTTGGATATGGTCCAATAGTCATCGATAGGGAAAAAAACAACCACAAAATAATATGCTACAGGGCTTTACTTGCTTATTAGTGTGAGGAGGATGTCTTTATGATGATGACATTTTTAATCAAGATCATAGAGAAAAAATATTGTCTTGAAGGTTAAATATTTTACTTCATTATCTAGTTCAAAAGCATAACACACGCGGTCAATAGTTGACGATTTTATGTTGATTCTTCGAAAAAAAAGAAACAAAAAGTAAGTAGACTATCGTTGTTGTTAGGTATGTCGGTCTTAAGAGAGAATATGGTGGCTTATCAGTGTTGTCTAATAAATAAGTAGCCTGCACGGGGTCTTACAAGGTGCTCTTTATGCACCTCATTACTGTATCTCGGTATGGGCTGTATTTTTCTCTCTCTCTAGTAGTGCAGTTTGCCGAAAAAAATAAACCATATTAGTTTCTTTGTTTGGTCTCATAAGGGTATACATTTTGTTGTGTTTTTTTCTAAGAAATCTGCTTGAGAGAAGGAAACACATTATTATTAAGACAGTGAATCCAGTAATAAGACTAAATATTCCTTTAAAAAAATCTTTCTCAAAAGATGTTTTATATGAACCAGTACCGACACAATAACACACCACACGGGTCTCACTGTGATTTAGGGATTTTTCTTGGGAAGCTCAATAAACTCATTTAGTTTATCATCGCCCTGAAATCAAATGCCAAAAAGACAGAAGAGAAAGGGAAGAAAAATGAAATAAAAGCGAGGAAAAAAAGGTGAAAAATGATAAATGCATAAAAATTGTACCAAGCCAAGTAAAGAAAAAAAAACAGCTCGGATTACGTGCCAGTTCATCTTTAATAAGAAAAATTCTTTGTTGCATTTCATAAAGTATGCGAAAAAAGTTGATTTTGAAGTACTAGTACGGCTCCAGAAAGACGATGACGCTAACAGTTGTCGTGTCATATAACATGCTAATGAAATTAGAGGGGTTTACGATGATGATAAGACACATAAAAACGTGAATCATAACTGGTCCAAACTTCACACTTGAGAGTACACGTGTACCTCAAAGTGGTACAGTTTTTCTTGCCCCTCTAAATCCAAAGAACTCATGATTCTTTCTTTTTTTAATTAAAACTCAGTCCAATCAGAAAACCAGAGAAATCAATTTCTCTAGGCAGGTATGTATGTTTCGATGATGGCGGTACGCACAAGTATTCACGCATTTTCGTAATCATCTCACTTGAACAGTCACGAACATGAAGCAATCAAAACAAAATCGGGGGAACATCAGGTTTCCTGTTTCCTGTAGCGAAAATGTCTGTGAATTCTAAATTGACTGCGAAATATTTTATCAAGAGAGAGAGAGAAAATCAAGCATGTAACGAGATAATGATGGCTTTCTTAGTGCTCTGAGATTATTTGTTTCACAGTTTATTATACAAAATGAGTACATTGGTTTTTGGCTAGTAGCAAAAACCTTGTTAGTAAACTGGGCTTTCAAGGTGCCATCAATTTTTGAAATGTAATAACCGATTTCAGTGAAACACACAAAACGCATTATGCCGGCGTATCTGCTTTTTTTTGTGTTTCTCCAGGTGAAAAATCCTATCGAAAATTGTGATCCTAAACTATGTAATTAATCTCTATCCATGTCTGTCCTGCATTTTTGTTGATAACGAACACAAAAAAATCTTTTTTTCAAAGCCGGCAGCCCATCTCGTAAAATGTTTAAGCTTTTATAGAGAGAGATATACCGTTTTGCAATGTTGTTGGATATCATGTCATTCAATTTTATTATCATTCCTTTTCATCTCATCATAATGTATACATTCCTTTGGTTTAGCCAGAAAGCATTTTTAAAAAGTCCTTTGGCAAACCAGTATCAAAAAGTGATTGTCGTGGTACGAGTAAAGTAAGGAAAAAGCTGTGGAGCATGTGCAACAGCTGAAATTTGAGTTTGGCTGAACAATGAAAACCCAATTGCCAAAAGGAAGGAAGAAGAACGTTATCAATTTATGAAAGTGCAACTGGTTCCCCTCATTCCATAAGACCAAAAAAAATCGTTATTTTGTCCATGAGAGATTGGATTGCAATGATATACACTGGTTATGAAACTGGTTGGATCCAGCACAAATACACACATGTCGTCACACCACCAGAGATGGAACAATCAGTCCGTGGCAAGGTGAATAGAAATGTTTATGCAACTCCGGACAGACATCCCCCGGTGGCATGCTCAACTCTGGAAACCGAAGAAAGGAGCTAGGTAGATGAATAGCTGTAAAATAAATAGTCTTGCATAAAAATCGAAAGGGATCATGCCACCTTTTTTTCGTATATGGTTTTATATGAAAAGAGATGTGCAGCAACCTTCGTCATCCGCCAGCTGCTCCTGCAAACCTAACTTTTTGTCTTTTTTGGGCTTACACTTACTGGGAAAACACTCTGCAGCGTTCCTCTTTATCTTTTGAGACTTTTTTGAGCAAACAGCTCATGGCTGTGACTAAAAACGGCTGTCGTGTACGGGAGTCCCCACCTGTCCATCTTGAACAAAAGATTTTTACCTGGGTGAGCAATAGATGCATATGGTAAAAACTACCAAAAGAATATAATTTTTTGGTACTCAGGAAAAGAATTAAACGTGTGGGGACAGCGTAGTTAGGATTGCACCAAGGCACGCACCACTGTGGCTTTTCAGATTTTTCATAACAGAGCCACAGATGTACTTCGACGAGCGCTAAGAACGGTTGCTTTATAATAATGACTAATCTTGTTTAATGACTATTTTGAAGAAGAACATGTGCCTAAGACAAGCTCCTGTCCGTGAAGTACACACACACTATTTTGGAAAGCTCCTGCGAAACGAAAGCTGTCGATCGCCATCTGACTGTTTTGAAGCGGCTCTGTCAAGATATCTCAGGTTCGTTTCTCTTTCTCTCTCTCTCTCTCTCTCTCTCTCTCATCAAACTGTCAGCTTCCAAAAAGTTCTAAAACCTCGTAAATATTAATACCTGAGCAATTACAAATTACCAGTTTCTGGGTAATGGCTTATGTCCGTTTTTTTCAGGACTACACATTGAGCTAACAAATCATACAGCTAATTACGCTTCTGCTGAGAAAGGTGCGTCAATACGATTTGTACCGATAATTTTCCTCCATTAATTTTGATTTGTAATCTGTTTATTGGCAAAAAAGACGATTATCTCAGAAAGATGACAAACTCGGATGAACAGGTTTACTGATTTCGACGATCTCATGTGTGTGTGGTATAAGTGCGTATAAAAAAAATAATACGTGTAACATTCCTCAAGGAATCAACTGTACAAGACTAGCTGCTGCTTCCTGATTGTTTTTTAGCACTATGGGTGATGGGTGCTTAACTTTATATGATTTGCTGGAATGTAGAAGACCACCATCAGAGTAAACTTATAAATCCAAACTATTTTGCTATTGCATTAGACTACTGTGTGTATACGAAAACATACACATAAAAATCTCATGCTGAGTTAAGCTTATTTTTTACAAAAAAAAAA
>VICI01001490.1:0-22088 GCA_019593645.1 Akabosia matsudoensis
GATCTAACCAGTGTCAATACCCAGTTGTTCCTAATACGCACCCTAAGAATAAAAAGTTTCTTTAGAAAATCTAAGATTTGCGACATATTACATATATAAAAATTTGGGAGAGCAAAACCTACATTATACATGTGTCTTGTACAAACCTCCCTTGGCCAATAAAAAATGGACGGAAAAGTAAGCGAATGCTCAGTTTGTACGAGCATCCAAATCCGAGCAGCAGTAGGAGAAAATACCCGGTACTTTCTTCATCGTGGCAAGACACGGAGGAATAACGGAAACTTTCAACTGTCATCTTTACTAGCAGATGAATGGAACACTACTTAGCGTATAGAAGCAAGCTTTCCACTTCAACAACTTGTTTTTATTCCACGAATATCCCAATAATGCATTGTATTGATTCGATGGTAGGGCATAATTGTATTCGAACACTTTATTAAGCCATTGGTTGATGGCTCATTTTTCAATGCAATGAAGATGAGTGTGCTTGCGAATTCATGTAGAAAATAACACTTAAACATAATTTAAAATAGCTTTTGTGAAAAGTTTTTAGTAGTGATTGCCTGTACATTGTATGTCCACTGAAATATAGATTTTTACCTACAACTAGGAAAGCTATTAGTTACTAGAACTCGAACATAGCACGCAACGTTCTGCTTGGAGCAGACTTAAGACTGTGAAATCGAGATACAATAGAACACACTCATACCATTCTTTCACACTGCTGTTAAGACACCTTTTGGCCTTTGATTTGGTTTACGCTTCTTGAGAACCATCTATGTTCTCCTATGTGAACATTTTACACGTACACATTTTACGCAAGATGCGTTTCGAAGGGGTTCACTATGACTACCAACTATACGGTAAAACCCACCAATAGTAGACAGGTTTGTTACAATAGCTGTCAATCAAACTCCCACGTTTTACGGATAAAAAAAGTTAAATTCTCAAAACCAAATATGTGTTAACGTTTTCATATCATGAACAAAGAAAATAATAGAAACTTTTAACAAGAACTGAACTATGTATTTTGCACAGAAAATGCTTCAGTAATTATTCATGTTTAAGTAAATTTTGCACCTAAATAATGCCAGGATACTTCAATTGCTTGTACTATTAACTATAAGGTATTTTCTGGTCGTACCCAAACGTTTCTCGCAATAATCTAAAATGGTTAACAAATACAGCATCACCCGAACCAAAAAAAGTAAAACCTAAAGTAAAAAAAGTTTCCTACTAGTAAAACCCAATCCAGTCTTACCGTATACGTTCTGATGAAATGCAGAGGTACACCCGATGAAACAGAAAGTGCCTACATGAGCAGAATTTGTATTACATTTTAACCTGTCTAGAATTATATTACGTAGATATTGACTGGGCCGCAGAGGTTCATGTAGCTGGGATACTTATTGTGACGGTGAATTGTGATATATAAGATAATTCACCCATTTACCTTATATTACATGTCAAAAGAAAGGAAGTATATAAAATGGTACGTATAGATAAACATTATATTACACAATATTGAATGAACTATACGCTTCAGGCGCATGAAACCAAAGTGGCAACCACCCGAAAATCGGTCCTAACTACCATTTTCTGCCCTGCGTTCATGTAGTTTCAGCTAGGGTGGCAGACTCTATCTCCTATTACGTTGATGATCTCTATACTGATGCCATGATGATGTAGAGTATCGAGCACCCGGCCAACAACCATCCATTTCAAAGGCAAAGCTTCAGCTTCCATCCATGTAGATGCCCTGCCATAAACATTGAAAATCCTTCCATCGCCTTTTCGCGTACATATTATACCTATATAACCAATACTATGGACGAATTCCAAAATGGCATGTTGGGCTATGTCCTTCTCGCAGTGTTGATATGTCTGAAGCTTGAGCGTAGCTTGATAAAATCATACGGATTGAAAAGAATAATGCCATTTTGATGCCCTTCTCTATCTGGCACAGAATGATGGAGAAAAATAACGTAGAATTAGTGGAGGAACTGTGGGTATAAACATGTCACCGCCACGAGCGGTAGACCCGAGAACAATCTATTTTGAGTACCGTGTTCTCCAAGGCGTAAAAGCAAACGAGCACTTGGAACATAACAGTAATAATGAAGACCACTTTCTACTAACGTAACAAAATTAATTAGTTCTTCACAGAGCTCCCCATGCTTCCCATCATGCACTTCAGTTTGACTAGATGATAAAGCGAAAGGAAAAAAGACTTTGGCCAGCTCGAAGTTGATTGCTGGTAGTTAATAATTCCTCTTGTGTAGAAAATAATTCATGCCGAACTTTAAACAAAAAACTGTCTAATTTGCATTATAACATTGTTCATGTAACATTTTACTAATTTACTATGTTATTTGAAGAGATAGAAATGATTTTATAAGTGCATGATGACATTGTTTCAAAAGTAAAGGCTCAGAGTTTGTTTCATTGTTTCTGCGTTTATCTTATATCGTATAGTAGAAGATCTTTTATTTGTTTTTTTTATTCATTTGGAAACAAGAAATTTTCAGACTTCGCAATTTACAAAGAGAATTAACTTACTATGACCATGCTGAACTACAAATTTACATTTAAAAAACGAGTACTTTAGCAACAAGTACGAAGTTCAGCGAATAATTTAGTAACTCCAATTCCAATCCAATAACAAACATGTATGAACTAACAAAAACTCCTTTTAATTTTAATATGCAATATTGACTTATCGGACTCTTGCGGTTCTTTCTCGAAAACTAATGGATACCTGGCGAATAACAATGTTAATGTTTGTAAAACAGGCTTTCTATATACAATATGTATTTTGTTTTTGCCAAGAATGGCCCACGAGTGTTTGGCACATATAGTACATTGTTTGTAATAATTTGCCGAAAGGTGTAAGCTTATCAGATTTTTGAAAGGAATATAATATTTGGTTCTATTTTTGCGGGCTTAGGCTTTTACTTGAACTGTTTAAAAATGCCTACGTATTATATGACTGATGAAAAATATAAAATACTATTTGCATTCAGCCATTTAACACTGGTTTCTCTTATTTCTTATTGCCTTCCACCTGTATTTGGCTAGTTTATCTGCGATCTCATGTACTACGCATGTGATGTAAAGTCTAACTAATCTCGTCTAAGTATAAAAACAAACACGAAAAGGAAACACGTCTAAGTTTATTTACTTACGACATTTTCAGCTACTCGCGGATCCAACGTGTCCCTCGCAGAGTTGTTGATCCTTATGACTTTCACTGTTTGCAATAACAATCAAGTCACGTTAGTAAATGGTCTGATCATGACTCAGCAAAATGTACTACTATGGGACAAGTGTATGACTGGGTTGCGTAGCTATGTGGATCAGTAGTAACGTCATATCCGTTTCAAGAACCAGATTTCATATTTCTCTTGCTACCTTGAAGAAATTCTGTTGAACTTTGATGTGATGTCGTCCAAAGAGAATTTTGTTTAAAAACATTATTTCAGTGTTCCGAAAATGTTATGGAGAACTTTGCACTTTTGAGGCTTCATGTGTTTGCAGATGCGACTTGAAGCAATCCACGTGTCAGGTACTAAAGGTACAGCAGTTCCCTATTCCATCTTGCATAAATATACACCAATACGTTGTGTAAGCACATGAAAGATTGATGTTTTTTCGTTTGCTTTATTGCGATAGTCAGGAAAACTTGCTGCAAAGTTTCATGTAAGTTTTTGTTTTCGAGGATGAAAACTAACAGAAAGTGACAGTACACGGCTTGTGACACTTAACTATTTTTTCTTCGTTGAAAGGACACATCTTGCATGTCTCCTTTCCATAAACGAACGGTGGCACTGAGTGCTCTTGTCGGCCTACCAAATAATGTGAGTGTCTGTATAATGCAAGTGGACGTGAATGTCTCTCTGCATTGAAGAGGAGACAAAATCAGGATGTCAGGAAACAGACGGATGGAATCAAACAACAAGTCACCACCGCAATGCCAGCACTCCGTTAAAAAGTGTCTTTCCTGTCTGAATGTCTCTCATTTATATTGGACTGAGACTACTACTTACGAGCTAAAGAAAACACCGCAAGGATGAGATGAACAGAGTCAGGAGAGAAAGGCCGAGAAGTAAGCAGCAGACAGGGAGGATGAACAAAAATTGTACAAATGGCCTTGTGAGTTTTTTCTCTCTTGTATTTCATGGAGAGAGAACTAGTCGGTGGTAGTGGTGATGGTGTGGTGGTCGCAATACATATGATGATGATAGAAGGAGTAGCGAAATGGTACACACGAACTCGTAGGTTGGAAAATGTCTTTTTGCTTTTTGGTGCACTATGTAACAGACAAATACATGTTTTAAGTGAAACTTTATCGTATTAAATGTAATGCCCTGGCGAAAACCCACCAAATACAAGATACTACCCAAACCATACAACGTCACAATTCTTTGGAATACCTAATGCAAGAAAATTTGACGGAGATATTTATTTATCGAACTTCCTCTTAGTAGTCATAGTAAAATCAGCAAGCCGCTTTTCGGTGTCTAACATATTAGTAGAGTAACGTTCATAGAATTTAGCAGATATATCTATAGACGTCTGGGTGTAGACATGATAGAGCCTGTCCGCCGAAGAGAGAAGTTCATAAGACGAACGAAGACTATATATATTTACAATTTTTATAAATAAGTTAGAAAATAAGAATAAACTTGTCCAAGTCTACGCTATTTCAAAAAAGAAGCAAGAAAGTACGAAATACAGCTATAGAGTAAAATAGAAAGTTATGCAAGTTAAACGTAAAAAAGGAGAGTCGGGTGCCTTGTAAGAGACAGAAGAGGGCAAGGCAACCAGTGCTTTATCCAGCTTTATCCGCAGAATCCACGGGATTGGTAAAAGGAAAAGTGTCGTTACGTTGCGTCCTTAGCACCAGAGCTAGAGCATTCCACTTACAACTGTATGACAATGCACACCAGCACTCCTACAGACTTTCCTTAAAAAACAACTTCCGTACGTTCACGCTTGTGTATATCTTTCTTGTTCGGTTCCTCATACATATACCTCTTAGCCTCTTAGTTTTAATATATAAGCATATGAATGTTTTTTCGCTTGGACGGTTTCTCCTTTACTCAATGTATTTCTTCATCAGCGAAATCCAGAGCGTCCATATAGAGAATCATAAACCTCCTTTTTTCCTTGCTGTTTCCACTTATGGGTGGTAAACCCGTTTTAAAAAGTTGCACAGAAAGACCGTCGTGCACAAAAAACGCAAGTGGTAACATGGCAACAAGCAATGAAATAAACTAGAGAATATTGTATGCGAAACTATTTGCCACCATAGCACATTTCCTCTGTGTGGTACATCTTTACACCGATATACTAAGTAGTACGTCCATTACACGTACATGTAGCAGGAAGGAAGAAAACGGGAGAAAGCTCTATAATCATGTTCCATGCTGACTTGAGAAAACAGCCTTTCACAAATATAACAAGCCACTGTTAGAAACCATGGTAATGAGAAAATACAAAAAAAAGAGAACTATCTCTACTGCTAACATACCAATTTTATGTGTCTACTACATAAAAAGTGTTACCCCGAGATGAGTGGTAGAAAGTAGTAACAGCATGTGGCTCAACAATCACACGGACTTTCTTTTGGATTTTTTTTTCATCTTTTTCCTAAGTTTCACTTCTATTACTCTTGCGACACACTTGTGTTTTCATGTAGATTGTACGCATTTTTGTACTTTTTCTTCGTTTCCTCACTTTTTGGAGTCAGCTTTGACGTCTACATGCGCTAGTTGGAGTTTCTAAGTAATACTACAGAAAGGGCGAAAGGACAGAAATAAGTTTTGGGACTTGAGTTTTCCCCCTTTTCATCCTGGGCTACTCACTAGTGAAAGCAATTCTGTACATTCAAGTAACTTAAAACGTGAATAATAAAAGCAAGCACTCAAAGGATGTTTTTCCTTTCGGTTGAATTTTTCTCTTGTACTAATTCCACACAGTTTTGTAATAAACCCATTATGTTTGTTCATCTCGCAGGAAGCCATCATGCAAATGAACAAAAATGGTATAATTTTGTAAAGTAGAGAAACTCGACGCAGTAGCAGTTGACAAGCCTTAATTCACGTCTCAGCTTTTACTGGAGAACAACTGACTCGCTGCAAAACTGTATTTCAGAGTTTTCACTCTTTTCCGTTTTTTCCAGAATTCATTTGTATTCTGTCACTAGAAGCACAAATAAGTAAGTAGTAGCTAGGGTAGTAATAATGCGGATGAGTTTTGAATCCAAGCGGTTCCCGTATATAATTTCTAAAATCACATTTCAACAACACTTTGGCAATTATGACAGCTTAAATTATTACTCGAATACTACAACACATACTATTAAGAATTTAAAATAGACTTTGACAACTCCTAGGGGTAAATGAGCCATGAAAGTGTACTGCACCACCACTATTTACTTGTGTACTTTTGCATGGAAGGTCAACAAATGAAGTAACCCCTTATCGCAATAAGCTATACCCTTTTCCTGTGAAAATCCTCGAGGCATTTCTCAAGTCAAAACAAAAGTGTGTTAGAAGCACACGAAGTCACTTGTTCCCGTCGGACACACGTTCCTTGTTTTCAGCAACGATGATCACAAACAACAGACTCAACATGGCACTCCTCTGACGGTGAAGCTCACAGACATCCAAAACTTCAGCCCGCTTCAACTCTTGTGCTAATGGTGTATGTACATTTTTATCTTCGTCTAATCCTCTTCTTTTTTTATGCTTACACATTTCAGTTATTCTGTTTTTCACGTAAGGCTGTACACACAAGTTTGATTTTGCATCGGTCAACATAAATGCATAGAGCGTAAACTTGAAAGGCAATAAAAATAAAACGATGAACGTGTAGAGGAAACAAACGCATCATTGTTTTGTTGGGAGAGCTACCCATGATCTGCTACTTGTTACAGGATTTTTTTAAAGTCATGTAAAAAGTTTAAGAACAAATGGCCCAATTTTACAATATATTGTTATATTACTGTGTCCAGTTTATTGTAGTACTTCAGGTAATTCTAAAGAAAATTTTGCGTAAAACGTACACAATTGAACAGATCGTTTGCCAGCTTGAGTATTACAAGGAGTGCTATACTACTTAAGTAAAAATTATTCCTTGTTGACGACGCAACTTTTGACTATGATGAGTATTTTTTGTGTTGCTTGTAAAAACTGTTATAAAAATTCTTCTTCTCAGACTAAAGAATTCTTAAAAATTATACAAACAGTCGAGATGCTCGGGAGTACTAGAGGGGAAGTCACCGTAAGCGAACGCGACGATTTACTCAATAGTTCAAAGAAAAATATAACGATACAATTATTAGTTAGTTGAAACTGAAGTCAAATAGGAAAGCGCTGTTAGCACGTAAACGAATTGTGACTTTAACGAAAAGAACGTATCTATATCATCGAGAATTTCACACTTTTGCCGCGGGTACATGGAGTAAGTTGTTTCCGCGAAGATAAACGTTTATGTGCCCAATAGTTGCGTCTTTGTAATAAAGAGGTGGAATTCATTTTCGAGCTTGAAAACTTTTATTTATGTTTGTTTGTGTTACACAACTTCGTATGCAGAACAGCCAACATTGTTGTTGAATGAGAGGAAGGTTTTCGGTTCCACAAATCCAGTAAAAGTCATAAACGAGGGGATATATCATGATGCTCATTCATGTTGTTCGCATTGAAGATTATGTATTTATTGTTGCTTTTATTCTAAGCAAAAGTACATTCAACAAAAACTTTATTGCATCAGTATAATTCAGGAGAGAATTTCTGCAGATGGAAAATGCTACGTTCTTCCAGCAGCCCGTGGAGGTTTTCATGTCAGGCAGTTCCTTGTCTATGTCAGTTTTGTGCATGCTGTAAGTACCTGTTAAAAATACATACCGTAAAACTTCTAAAGTACGTGGGTCTCTAAATAAAGCGTGGTATAATACAGAGGTCAAGCCCACAATATCGGGAATGATAAACGTTTAGTAACAGAAAGTGACGAAATGCAAATTATCGTGTCTCAAATTATCGCCGGGGGTGAGAGGGAAATTTCGATTTATGGCCGGAGGCGTTCTTTAGAAGTTTTACGGTACTTACTAAGTGTAACAATGCTCATGCTCCTACATTTCAGAAAACCTTCTCGTTCAATTGGTAAAATGAATACAGCTCATAAAAATAGCTTATGTCGGATTGCGGAAAATATACAAGCTCCAAATCAGCATCAATGTATTGGAATATTTATTTATCGATATTGGTGAAGTAAAGCTGAATTAATACGGCATGTTGACTATCACCACAATGCATACATAAACGTGCCACGTAAACGAAACTCGAATATCTGCATATTATAATATAGGATATTGAATATCATGCAAAACGGAAGTACATGAGATATAATATTAAACAGTGCTTGTATATTCTCCATAGAGATACCAATTTTAAACACAGCATTTTTGTACAATAGCCAGGGAAAAATGGAAGTGGAAAACACAAGCAACCGAGGAAGAACCTTTCAACCAAAGAGAAAAGAATCTCTCTCATACTCTCTTCCACTTAAAGTTTGATAAAGGAAAATATACTCAGCTACAACTGTGTACTGACGGACCTACTGGTTGTAAAATTATAGCTAGTAAAAAGGAAAGAAAAGATGCAGTTAGCAACATCACAGGCAAAACAGATCTATGTATAGAAGAGTATAGCCAACATCGACCAACTTTATTCTTGAGCCATGTACATTTTTCCCAGCTCCCACTGCTTTTGCACAACGATCTTTCTACACAATATATATACAAATACTCACAGAATACTGTGAGAGACCCCAAAAATTCGAAGCAAATGGCCAACTATAAATCCTAGCAATAAATTTTATTACCCCCTCGTCGAGCTCACTGCCATAAATAACGCACCTAAAAGTCAAACGCCGCGAATATAACCTTTAACCATGCTTCTAGGAATAAAAGGAAATAACGAAAAAGAAGAGCTGGAATAATACGACAAGAACTGACTACAACATTCTGGTGTGCCTTTTTAGTTTACGAAGAATGAGAGGAAAAAAGAGAAGGAATAATAACCAGTATTTATATATATACACGAATACATAAAATTCTTGCATTTTTGGGTATCACGGCTCCAAAACAGCTTCTTATAACCCCTGTCTGTACTGCTTATTGCCTGACTGAAAACGAAAGCGATGCTACTGCAACATAGTATTTCACTAAAAGTCCCTTTTGCCTATCTTTAATAATAATAATAATGCACATGATCTGTATCAGCGTTAGGAAGAGGAAACAGGAAAGAAAAATGTGCGGAAAAGTTCTTGTAACTTGAATACACGATGAAACAACGCGTACGGAAGATAGCGAAGTAAGTCATGGAGGGAAGCAAGATATAAAAAAAGGATCTTAGAGGATTCAAACATTCTAGTATATAGAAGGAAATAGACGTCTCTATAACTTGTATTTCGGCGCTTACTTGTCATGTATACAGCTCTCATAGACATAGGGAGGAACTGGAATTGGGAGTCGCGAAGAAAGTTGTGCTAGTAAAAGCTCCCTTCGAAACGTTCCTGAATACTTTTGGCTAGTGAATTCGTTGTTGTCATTTTAATGTTGCCTATTGTTGGAAACTGCACCAAAATAAAAGCAACAGTCAGGCGATAAAGGCGGACAGCGCAAAACAAACCTCACTTTTGCATTTTCACGTAGGCCCATGTATATGAAATGAAAGAAAAATCAACATTTCAACGATGTGAGAATGGTTATGAGTCTAAACTAGATTGCAACATTGCATGATTTCTAATAACTCGTAAATAAAATCATCTTGGATTGATTACTACGATGAGAGGCTGTTAGTTGTGTGTTAAAAGCGTAGTTCATTATTTTAAAGCTAAAAAGAGAAGCAGTTAGCCTTATATCGCTCATGCTAAAAGATTTACTGTTATTTAATTAGGGTAAACAAGTTTGAAGGCTCAAAAGTAAATGCTCCGCCAAAATTCTGAGCTAATTCTTTGTTGCTTTGGCTTGGTAAGTCTCCAGGAAATTTTACATATTCCCATGTGAATGAGTAAAAATTACCATAGTAGTCGTTCATCGTTCATGAGCTTTATAGATCTGCTTTTGCACTTAATCGTTTGTTCATCTACCGGAAAATGTTCGATACATATTTTGCACAAGGAAATAAACCCAGTAGCAGCTTTTGGACATAATCTGGATTTGGTGGCGTTTCTTAAGTCAACCATGGAGGCTGTTACTTGGTTGTTGGAGTAAAACTATCAGCAACAGAACAGATAATATTATGTATTTACGGCAACGACTCGGCATTCTATGTCCATCAATTGTGCGCTGTTAATTTGTGCAAATATTATTAACATGCTTCACTGAAACAGTCAGGGAATAAATAACGTGTAAAATAACGTTTCCTGTATCAATGAATCATTGCAAGTAATGTGATACAAGGCTTATCGAGATCACTGATGACCACGATGTGATGTAGCCAAAATAATTATTTTTCAACTCTCGTATCTGGTTACTAGTAGAAGTGAATCTTTTGGATTCAGGATGGGTATTTTGTGAAAACGCCTAATATATAACATCGAATCCATAAAAAAAATTATGGAAGTTACCTATCACTGGTATGAGAATGTATCTGGCATCCAGCAGTATTATGCAGCCGAAGTAATGGTATACCTATACAAAATCTTTTAGTCAGCTTCTTCGTTACAGCTCAGATCATCCTTTGTTTTCATATTATTTCTACTGGCTTTATGTTGCACTGAATGTTGCTGAGTTGACATCATACCCAATCCTGCCATTTGCGTTTGGTTCATCCTTTCATTCTCATCTCCAGGCATGAGACGCATTCATGCGTTTCTAAGATATTTAGATAAAAGTACCCATTTTGTAAATATTTACGATGGAACGTACAGATGTATCATTCTATTCATTTGTGAAATGAAAATCTCTTCACTGTTGCTCCTAAAATAAAAAATAATTCTTGCTATTACTTCTATGAATTCCATAGCGTATTCAACTTCTTCCGTCGTACGATCTTGTACAGTGAACATGGTTATCTTTTATTCTACACCGGCATTCTGTAAGGGTAGACCTGTTTTTAACGTCTTTCCCAACATTATGTCTTTTTATTGATTCTGGCTCGAATTCGATGCTTGCACGCTTGAAAAACTTTCACTTTTTCTACTTTATTCCTGCTTTACAACAGTCGAAAAAAGTATTTTCAGCGAAACAATGGAGGCCTTTTAATATGAAGCTTTTTGTATGTATATGGAAGATTTTTCGATTCATTCTGCGTTATTTAAACGTGTACTGGCTTGAGCAACTAGCCCTCTAATATGAAGCTTTTTGTATGTATATGGAAGATTTTTCGATTCATTCTGCGTTATTTAAACGTGTACTGGCTTGAGCAACTACTATTTTCTCGTTGAACATTTTTTTCTTGGCTTTTTGCCTGCCACTTTCCAAACTCAAGCTTTTGTATGCTTTATGGCTGTGTTTATTCTTTTAATTCTAATATTAAGATCCTTGAATAGTCTTGGGCTACCCATTTTAATCCGTATACAGCATAGGAAAAATGAATTGAGACAGACTGGAAATGAGGACAGACTTGGCAAATTCTGCACTAGTGCCACTTTCTCTTAACAAAAAATCTGGCATCTTAATAAAAGATCGTCATATCTATAGAGCAAGCGGCAACAATGACAAAAAACGGAGAATAAAAAAGCATTAAAGCGTATATAGCTCTAGTAAGTATAAGCGAGTCTGAATCAAATATACCGCATAAGCATATCTTTAGTACATATAATATTCTGTAATTTCGGTTAGAGGCTCACTGGAAGCAACGTTTTTCATTATCACGCTTACCAACATTTATATGTTAGCGAATCGTTCCTGTCCTAGTCACCTTTGTTTCGGAAAGTCACAAGAATAATGTCCACTTTAAATGCACAATTCTATCTTGAATAGATAAGAGCTGGACAAATATTTCGAAATACTATTTATTAAGATTTGGCGAACATCACAAATTAAAATTATCTGCTGCAAGAATGTACACAAGAATAAATTACATTCTTTTCTTTTCATGGATGCTTGAAAATGAAAACAACAGTGTCTAATGTTTGTCGACGGAACAAAAAACAGCGACAGAAGGGAACAAACGACGCAGTTTACAGAAGGGTCGCCGTAATAAAAGTCTATCCGAGCTACCTATCTATCCTCTACGAGACAAATTCCTCCAGCACTTCGGCTTCAACAAGAGACTGGAACTTGCATAACACCCAAACAAAATGTATCAATCCTTTTTCGGTGCCCAAAAACCTTCCCATTTTAACAACTACTGAAAGCTATTGTAAGTGGAAAATAAGCCTCAGTACTGGGAGAAAAGGTTTACTCTTCAAGCATAGCATGAATTTAAGAAGTCACGTCAAATCAAAAGTGTTTGTAAAAAACAAAGGGAAACGGCCATTCAGCATCCAAATCCGCAGTGACAAACAATCTCGTGCTTTCCTTGTTCAGCATTTTAAAATCTTGAATGATTTATAACACCGTATGCCGTATGCGTATACTTCACTGCACAAAAAAGAGCTACGCAGGGTTCATAACAGCCGTAGTAAAAAAACCCATTGCTTCGTCTCAGTTTTTTAAAAAGTCAGCAAACATCTTCCTTTCCATCAGTACCTATTTCCTGCAACGCTTGGCACACAAAAATAAGTTGATCATGGGATCGTTTACCTTGTCCAGTGTCACTTCATGCATCATGCGTCCATTGAATTGGTTCCAAGGTAAAATATTAATTGTTCCGTTATATATGTATGTCTCCCTGAACTTTAGTAAAACAAAAGTTTTTTTTTCTACATTGACCCTTAAGAATGAAAACATTGTTTTACATTTTCTATTACGTGTAGTGCCTCACATGTAGCCCAGCAGTGATGAAGGCATTTTTATCATTTATGTTTAAGTAGCAAAATGTATACCCGCCTTACAACTGGCAATTAATTTACACTAATGACTTCTTGCTCGCTGAACCATCAAAGTGACTTTTATGTAGCGTAGATCTTCAACTAAGATAAACGAGAGGGCTCGTCGAGTAGAAGTAAAACTGTACGGGTAACAAAAGCGCTCGTTGAGAAGTTCATCTAGTTCTACTCTCACATCACATCTAGTCCCTAAACTTACATGAAACGAAATTACGAGTTTCCTCAAACGATGGTGTCCGTAAATTAGGAACAATGCTGCACTGAATAGGATTTAAGCGATGAGCCTTTCATTTTAGACATTAGGGACAAATATTAGAGTTTGTTTGCTAAGAATCATAGGACAATATTATGAAATTCAATGACGATAAACGAAGCGAAGAAAAAAAATCTCCACTCAAAAGCTAACCTGAATGAAGGTATGCGTTGGTGTGAGTTACCATTTCCTTTTGTCCTGATGATTCTGGTAAAATAACGATTAACGCTTTTGGCTTTATGATCACCATAATGGATACTTAAAATGATGTCATTGAAAGTAAGCAACATAATCACACTGAAGCAACGATTATTTTCATGACGTCTCGACTTTTCGAGCTGAAACACATGCACGTAGGGAATTTGTGGTTACACTCCAAATTTTTTGCTGGAAAGCCATGTCAATTTAGTCTGTCTATGCTAATGCCAATATCCATGGTTTGTAGACTTCAATTTGATAATTTCCAGGGCGACCTCCTTCCAGTAATTACTACTAAAGCCCCTGAAGACTAGTAATCGGGAATGGTCGTCACTGGTGGTGTCTTTGTTATTATTGGGGCTTTCGCAAGTTTAGTACATAGTTCGGTCGTATGCGTATCTATAGACTTGTATTTTAGATGGTGAATTACAAGCTTCATGAAACTAGTAATCGCATGGTATGTTGCTTGGACTACTTTAAAGTATTTTAATGCTCTTTTAAGAGCGAGAATATAAATTGATTCGACTTCAGATAGAGAAAACTCGCGCTTGCCGGAAAAGAAACTATTTAACGGCTGCATAAGCTCGAAAATTTTTGGATGGAATCATTGAATTATGCCAGATTTGTATGCGGTTCTCCACCCAAGCAGTTAAGTCAAACTAATAACTCCACCTCGTTAAGATGGGGGTAGGATCGCATACAAATCAAAATGAATAGGTTTCTGTGCTATATAAGAATACAAGTTTCGTATGTATATTTCATAGACTGAAGTAGCTTGTGATCGCGTGGAGAGTGTCGAAATTGAAGTTTGCTAAATTTCATGCCTGTGTACACTGTACACGTGCAATATGATACTTCAGAAACACTCAGTCCGAACGTCTGATAGAGGGCACATTAAATATTTAAACCACAAACTAACTAACTAAGACACAAACTGTTCGTTCAATTATTGCTTTACGCGATGGAAAAACCAAGATAACCAAAATACGCACATCGTTTTTAACTATGACCTTTGTTAATTCAAGTACAAAATGTTCTTATCCTAAAAGAAGTACTGTTTTTAATCCGTGTCGCAATATTGTAATCTTAATTACCTTTTGAATTACTCAACCCTGCTGCCTGTGAAAATAAAGTTTCCATCGAAAATGCAACGCATCAGAATCTTACCTGTATAGAAAGTTTAGTCAGTCCATAAGTCAATATCGTTGATAGTATTATTGCTGAGTTGCATACAATGATTTCCCTACGATGACTTTTAATTTCGTGTCGTGATCAAATTTACTTTTCGTGTACAGGACAAACACACCCAAAATTGTATTTACATCCAACATGGGACCACCCAAGTGTTTAGCTATTAACACCATCTTCCAGTTGGATGCAGTACAACAGTTTTTCATGAAGAATTCTTCTCCTATACTGTATACTATATAAAACTCAATGCAATGCTTAATATGAGGTGTGTAGAAAGTGGAAATGTTTATCCATTTAAATTTTACGCCTGCTCTTTTAACTTAAACAATTTGAATTATAACAGTAACGCTAGTTCCTTTTATTTTATTTAATACGGATATAATATCATTATATAACTCATACTCATATCATGTTTTAATTGTTTTTTATGTAGCCCTATTGTGGCCTTTGGAATGCTCCCATGAGTTGAGGAATTTGTGGCTTATTATTCAGGGTAATTCCCGCTTGTCCGATTGCTCCGTTTCCGATAACGAATGAACCACCTCCATTAACAGTATTGAGTTGCGCACCACTGAGACTGCCACCGTAAAATTCACTTGAATCGCCGATGTTGTATGCATCAATGCCCTTAAAATGTAAATAAGTTACATAAAATGTAGATATTGCTTGCCATAAACTGAGCACCACACTATAAAGGGATAGTTACATACTTGGAACGTGTTGCTATTGCCATCAGCTACGCTGCTAATTTGTAGAATTCCAGAACCTTGTCCTAGGGAAGAAGATGAACCTGTATTGACGATGGCAACGGCAGGGGAAGATCCGTCCCCAGTAACAGAAGTTTCAGAGCCATGTGTTGCACCAACTTCTCCTTCCCCGATTACTGCAGACTCGCCGACTATTTCGATGCTTACTAAGGGAAAATAAATTATAAAAAATAAGTTATTGAAGAGGTATCCAGACCTATTAATCGTCTATAACAGCAGAATTGTGTTTTAAAATGCAAACATCGCTTACCTGACTCGTTGCTGGAACCCGCATTCGTTTGTGTGGGAACCATTTGCGTGGTTGTGTCGGGAGCAGACCAGCCAGTAGTAGTTTCTGGAGTAGACCAGCCAGTAGTAGTTTCAGGGGCTAAGGTCGTCGTTGTACTAGTTGTAGTTGGCGTCTCGGTCGTTGTTTCTGGTACAGGGGTTGTAGTACTTGTAGTTGATGAGGTCGTTGTTGTCCCTTCCGTTGTAGTTGGCTGTGGACCCCATCCGGATAATTGAGGCATTATCATGCCCAATGCATAGGTTCCTTGACTCAACTGGGGCCTTGGTTTATTAACACTAGCACCTTGCACAGCAAGAACTATGGCTAAGAAATTGGCGATGATTTTTATGTTGTACATGGTGTAAGTTTTTTTTGGATGACGAATTTCTTGCTTCGTGTTTACTTGGTTATGGTCAACAAATAACTGTGAAGATAACGAAAAATGTTCTGATTTTTATACTAGAAGCCAAGAAAGTTTTGAATCTATGTAAATTCGCAAGGTAAAAAAGGTTTTGGTGCCTAACTGTATGGGCACATAGTGCTTACGTACTTAATCATGCATATGCATACACCTGTCACTGTTAGTTCATCATATTTAGACAAATACAGTCTTTTAATCCGAACCCTTTTCTAGTTAGTTAGAGCCTTCATAGAAAAGTTCAATGTTTTTACGTCTTAATCTGGTTATGAATTATGGATTATAGTCTGTATATCCCCCACCTTTTACGTCTGAACAACTGAAACAAAACGGATTTTGAATTCGAAAGTCTATTTTTATGAGAATGCTCACAAACCGTCATTTTGACCGTGCAGGTACCTTCATCGATAATTTTTATATACTAAAAATGAAGATGATACGTTCCCGTAGTGAAAAAATGTAAAGAAAGTATATCAAAAATATGTTTAAGTTTATGAAAAATATTGATTGATAAAACGTGCAAAGAGATTACACGCACCCATTGAACTCTTTGTACGTACCTGAGACAAAAAGATAGATATTTCTATTGATAGGTTCGTGGATTGAGACAACGACTTGTTCGTTTGTCTGCAATTTCATGAAATCTAAATACTAAGTGTTTGATCCGTTGTTCCTTAAAACCTCTTACTTTCTTTCCTGGTGCAGTGTCAGATAGTATTCACCAGTATTTGCTAGAATGACCACCGTAGAGCCTTTTTCCTATCAGACGCCGGGAAATGTCCCCACCGAGGTACTTACGACAATGCCTTATGTTTTAGTTCCTGGATACAAGCTCTCATGCGTCAATTACACGCGAAACTTCCATTGATTTCACAGATCCTAAGCAAAATACTCAGATATTGTGACGAGAAGACTCTTTTAGCTGGAAGGCTTACATGTCACGGATGGCAAACAGTAAATTATTTACACCGTCTTCTTTATTTGCAAAACTTTAAAGGGACTTTTACTCTCATCCAAAGGTTATTGATGAAACAATAGGAGTCAGTGTCGCAATTGGGAAACCATGTCGGCTACACTTCAGAAGTGGATTGCCTACACACTTCCAGCCTATCGAGCTGATAGAGAGCGTCGGAGTGGAATGTTGTTACGTTGGGGAGCTCATTGGTACAGCTGGCCCTTTCAGGTACCCGCAAACCATAAGGAAGATAATTTTCGATGGAGCTATCTCAGCATCAAACATGATGACGTTGCTTTCCCCTCTACCTGCTTTGACGCATCTTACTCTCCATTACAAGGCTCTGGAAACTGTGAAAATCTCTGGAGACTTATTGAACAGTTCCACTCTCAAGTCATTGCTGGTAACAAGTATGGGGATGGGAAACGAAGTGAATTCTACGAGAATTGTCAGAATGAGCAAAAACGTTGCCCGACTGCTGACAAAAATTCACTCACACCAGCTGGAGGTTCTAATGCTAGATGCAATTAACATTCCCTACCTAAGCAGAAGAATGAGTTTAGCCATTTTCACGCTTTTGCTGAATCATAAGTACACATTGAGAAATCTCCAATTTTATAACTGCTCTGACCGAAGTGTTCCAGGACATCCTGAGAAAGATGAAGATCACTCTCAAGCAGTTATGAAATTTGCAAACGAGAGCATTGTTGCTAGAGCCATCCAGGAAGCTGTTCATTTGAAGAGAATCAGCTTTGGGGGCAAGAGAAACATGGTGTCATGCGAAGCTTGGAATCGTTTTATCCAATCTCAGATAGCCCTGCAAGATTTATTCTACATGAACGAGTGTAAAGAGGCATGTTGCAACTCGTATCCCTGTTTGACGAAAAACTCAGAACGGTTAGAAAAAACGCTATTTCACCTTAATGGAGCCGGTCAATCTGGAGACGCCACGGTTTTCGATTGTCGTATTGTAAAGAGCATCAAAAAGCTATCACATTTTCTTGTTCGAGGGCGACAGGAGATATTTTCGTTGGAAAATGATGAGGATAGAGTTGATGGTGTTGCAAGAGTCGTAATCAAGATGCCTATAATTCAAAGCATTGAATACACTCCAAGCACTGTTGTCGTGTTTAGTTTGAGGGACATAAGAATTAAAACGACTGAGCTGGCCAAGTTTAAAACTAAATCCACTTTACCAAATGTGCGGAAATTCAGGTTGAGCGAATGTGGCTCGAGTTTGGAGCATGGAATCGATTGGACAACTTTTAAGGCAATGCTGGGCAGAGAATTGCTCAAGGAAATCGAGATAATTCATAGTTTCAATCCTACAAAATGGGAGCTATCACGCGATTTGGATATATATGAGTGGGGGCTCATACATCAGGTCAAATCAATAAAAACTTTTAATCGTTGTCGTTGTCGACTGATTGTCAAACTGGAACTGTAATTAAAAGTTGTGTCACATACAGGTTAGAGATGAGTGGGAATTTCATGCAGAGCGAGATAAATGTGAAAATGTTTTCCGTACAAAATACGAGCCAATGTTTGACTATGGCAGTTATGAAAACTCACTAAGGGCTGATGATGTCTGCGAAGTTATATTTCAGTGAGCCCTATCAACTCGTTTCCGTAAACATAGGATACAGTGGGGATTCAAACGTTAAGATTTCTTAGTAAAAACAAATGTTTTCAAAAAAATTGTTCCGAAAGGAAATTGGTTGTAATAATTAACATGTTATATGGAATAAAGATACGAATAAATAATTAATAGATTACAACAACTAATATTAATAGTAGTTGTATTCTATTGTATCTTTATATCTTTTTTCGCTTCGTGCATGTTTAAAAACATTTCAAGCGACGAATGCACATTTGAAAAATAAGTATAAATTCATTTCGAGTTTACGTATTGGTGCAATTCAAAACATCTAACGGTTTTGATATCTCAGTATAACATAAACATTTGAAAGTCAGAAGTATTTGTAGCATATATAAAAATTCACAGTTATTAATTGTCCTTGAACCTTTATTTTGCAGCCTTGCTTCTCCTCATTTCATTATATGCGTTAAGTTTCTTCTTGTCATCCTGACATATTGCGTACCCATACGCAAAACAATTTCTATCGTTCCACAAATATCCAATTGTTTGAGGTTTGATGACTAGCTCAACACAGTGTTCTGAACCAAACCTGTTGTTTGGCTCACCTGCCCGAAACCTTTTGTAAACCATGCCCTTTCCGGTGGCCATCCAGCCAAATTGCCCTTCCTTTCCAAAATCGTTACCAGATGTCCAATAGGTCTCGGTAGTTTGAACGTCTACATAAGTATACAAGCCTTTATGGTATTGCATCAGGAATAATCGATCATAAATTCTTCAGTCATCGAACGTACCCAAAGGTGGAAGTAATATTTCAATCAATGCCTGCTCATATCGTGATTCAAATTGAAGCTAAATCCAAACCTAATGAACGACAGTACTCCCACGCTTCGAACCAAGTCAACTGTAAAAATTAGTGATAGTTAAGTTTTCACCAATATTGGATAAACTAAAAAAAAAAGAAGATATTTTTACCTTAATAATAGACTCGTGGTAAAATGTTTTAATTCCCGTGCATCCAAGATATTCTAATGTTCCGCAATTGAGCTCTTCTTCAGCAGATTGGTTGCAAAATCTGGTCGTTTCGTTCATCCACAATTGAGAGGCACTATATATGAATAAATTTATACCAAATAGCACCTTTTTTCACACACAAAACAAGTTAAGATCCATAAATACCTTGTGGAAATTGCATCCTGTGTATTGGCGATGAACAAGATGGCAGATAGACAAACCGTGAAACACAGTTCATTAGCGAGACGACCGCTTCTAATCCAATGTATTCGTATTCCCATTATCTAACAGTTGCACAAATTCGAAACATGTAGCACAAAAGACACTTGAAACATGGAAGCCCGACGGTTTAAATATGCTCATCATTACATGCAATCGTAATTCGGTAAGACGATGAATTGCCCCACCGATAAATACAATTACGTTACCAAATGCAGCATTGGAATTTCAAACAGAATCCTTGATGGGCTTCGCATGCATAATTTTATTGTCAAAGAGTATATCTGTGAATTTGCATGCAAATAGGTGCAGGAAGTATGTGTCTCATCAAGGAAAATGTTAAATTAATAGTTGAATTGTACTGTATCAAAGTTTAATTGTCAATTTGGAGATATGGGATCGGGAAGTTATGAATAACGAAAGTCGTCAAAAACAGGTATTGGATCTCTCGCTGTTTTGTAAACATCCTCAAAACCAATGAAGTCTCCAGACTGCAAAACGTCTGTGTTTTCTCCTTCCAAGGAGGCACAAAAATTGTGTGCTTTGGGTTGGTATGCTTCTTCTAACTGAGGGTCAATATAAGGTGAATCTGGTTCACCTAAATCGTTCAAAGCATATGGATCCATTGCCATTTGAAACTGGCAATTATCTTCCGTATCGCAACGATCCTTTTCATTCCACGCGTTATTGTCTGTTACAATTTTCCCGGCAAGCGTTCGCTCATTTATTTGATACCTTGGACAACAGTCATTGCTGGGAAATTCTTCGGCGCAGTCGTTACAATCATCAGAACGAGGAGGACAACAAATATCTGGTAATGAGCATTTATAGTTTGGACAAACTGCATTTAGAAATTCACGATAGTTTACGCAGAATATTTTGGCTGGCCGTTTTGGCTCCAAATATTTAAGTATGCACTAAAAAATTAAAATAAACAATCGTTTTACACGTTTGCGTTATTCCATGCTTCACTCTCAGCATTATGTTTTGTTTGGAAGTTATACCGTTATACTAGTAGGATTTGTTTTCGGAGATGGATTCTTTATATAATCCAGAAAGTGCATGAAATCGCAGTAGTTCACTCTATTACAATCATCTGCAGAGGGAAACCTGTAAAAGAAGTTAATGTGTGGCTGAAAATCATCTTGTAACTCAAATTCACATGTTTTACACATAATTTCCTACTTTTCAACCATAAAATCAATTATTTCGCGTGGGACCGGAATCCTCGCCGCGAGCAGTGTACTTCTTAAATTTTTCCTGTCTACCATTCCCAGTCGGCAAGGGTCATGGTACCGCAAGGTATATTCTATTCTCTCCAAATAAAACCGATCAAAACCATTTTTACTCAGTTCCGTTTGTACAACTGCTCTGATTTCATGAAAAGCATTCAAAAAGTTTATCGCTTCATTTTGGTGCTTATACTGTTGGCGTTTCTTAGTGCAGAATCGCATACTGTAAGGTTTTCATATCCGGTCCTGGCTCCTCCGCATCCACTCTAAACGCTCGTGATAAAGTTATCACTTCATGCTCGCTGAGCGAGCATTTGGTCAGTTGAAGAACAAGGTCCCTGAATCCCTCCACATCCATCACTCCGTTGTAACAACTGTCTTTCTCTGAAAATAAATTGAGCAAATCCGAACTCTGCAGGGGACCAAAGGCTTCCCGAACTTTGTTTAGGATCGCACACAAGTCTGACTGCGGAAACTGTCACTCCGAAAAAAATAACAAGTTACTTTCAGAATACCCTCTGCCAGAATAGCTTACAGCTACTAATTTTATAAATACCAAATGTGGATTTTTTTCCATGTAATCATGAGTCAATGGGTCAGCTGCCGTAAGCAAAAACTGGAATCCATTCAAGCCCAAAACATTTCCAACATACAAGTCTGCAGGCTGGTAGTACTCGTTTTCCTCGCCAAGCTCATAACGTGGAGCAACCCCAGTTCCGGACTTTCTCGGCTTTGCTCGCTGGAGAAAAGTTCCTTGTTCAAAGCCTAGAGTGGTTTTTTTTCATTCGATAAAATGAATATTTAATTGATATGCACTAAGCAGACGTATACTTTGCAGTAAAGAAAGACATTTCTATTTTTAGATAAGAATATTTTTTGTTGCTGAAAAAACCAATGAATAATGTCAAGAATTTATTCAAAGTTTTGTATTGATTTACTAATCGATCAGATAACCTCACCCACTTGCCTGTATT
>VICI01001491.1:0-22078 GCA_019593645.1 Akabosia matsudoensis
CTCTTATTGTGCTTACTCTTTTGAAAGAAAATGGTGAATTCACGGTTTTCTATGGGTTAATGACAATTGAGTCTGCCGTAAGGACAATTCAACTAAATTAAATGCAAATCATTATGCAAGGTATATATGGCCTAGCTATCATCACCTACTAGCCATCAGTAGTCTATCCACAGTCCACATCCTTTTGCACAAGGGATTGTAATGATTCAGTCTATTATTGTGTTTCATTTAACTAATATTTTACATGAGTAATAGTTGGTGAAATTCATGACTAGAAAAAACACAAATAGCTACATAGGAACTTTTAAATTTGAATAAGAAAGTATTTCAACCTATTCTCATACCAACATCCGTTTCGAGACTACTTTTAAGTTCAATAAAACTCATTGCAGCAATGCCATGAATCCAAATAAATGGTTTTTGCTTTGTCATCTTGATCGTCAGTGCGAATAAAAGGATTACCATGAACTCAAGTGTCCACTCTATAAATATACGTTCGTTACTTGAAATATTTCCTCATTATCAGGCTGCTTTTAAATTTCGAAAAACGCATAAAACATAATAATAAGCGCATAGCATTTCTAGCCTTATCATTGCCAGGAATACATTTGAAGTTCCAATTGCTAAGGCATAAGAGTGGTCTAGGTTGATGGTTTGTTCTACATAAAAATAATGCTCTGATGGATCGGAAAGTAAAATTGATCTGAAGTTTTTTGTCAATGTACGAAAGTATCTAAACCATATAAGTTATTTTAGACAAATACTTTGTAAGCAGATATGGGCACCCCATCACGTAGTTGACTTACGTCGTGTGAGGTCGTCAGATCACATCACAACAGGAATAATATTGAAGCCCACTGTCGGCAGGATTTATCACAACGAGAAGAGTGTCAGCTTTATAAAAAAATGCATATAAAATCTAACCTGCAACTCACCAACAGAGGAAGAAAAGAAAAGAAACATGACATGACATTAGGCGTATGACATTCGTCCCTTTTTATAGATATCCCTACAAACAATGTATTGCCCAAAAAATTCTTACATTTTCAAAGGATAACATTTAATGGTAAAACAAAGCCAAGGTTGTCAGCAGGCTGCGCTTATCACAATTCGCATTAAAAGTCTTTTCTTGTTATTTGGGGTAACGTGAGAAAACATAATACATAAAATGCATGCACAAAATTTGTGGAATAAAACTTTGTTCCTTACAAAATTTAATTGAATATGAATTTTTGGACGATAAAAATTTAAGTCTGAATTTTGAACTGGTTTGATATCAACTAAGGTTGAGCTGAAATCATAAAGTATGGGGAGTCAAAATTTCAATGCGATATCTTCGAGATACATAATATGCCATCTATGCGTCTTTCTGACTAGAAATCCCTTGACAGGACACAAAGCTTGCCTTTTCTCATACTGCACAGCATTTTACTTTAGTTTTGGCTTTCAAACTGTGTTGTGGTGACTGTCGGGCGAGAAGAAGGAACGGACAACCTGTCTGAATTTGATCTTTTATTTGAAACGAAAAATGGTGATGGGCAAATTAGTGATGAGGAAAGAGACTGAAACACAAATACAGGTTGAAGGGCCCCGTCTTCTCGTAGATGATAATATAAAAATTATGAGTGACACTTGGTCCCAGTGATTTGACAGAAAAGGCCCACAGTCCTGAAGTGAAGAAAACAGGGACGATGACAAGGACCCCCAAAGAACTGCACTGATCAAAATATGCGGTACGAAACAAAACAAATATTAATGAAACCATAACGAACATTGTGTTTACCTGTAAAAAATATTCCGAAAAGGGATCTACAAAAACAATGACATTCTCAAGCGATAAGAGACAAACAATTTATATCTATGCAAAAACTTTTGTCAAGATGAGCCCTCAGATTGGGCCCAGATTGAGGTAAATCGATAATGATAGTTGCGGCGAAGCGAAATAAGTAAAGGTTTGAACGAGATAAGGAAAAAATACGAAGCCTGATCTTTTCCACGTTGCAACGTTTTGTTTGTGTATTCGACTGATTGGGAGTTAGAAACATGATAAGCGCTGTGGAATTCTTTGCATGTTGGTATGTAGAGCCAGAAAACGATAGTTAGAATTTATCTCGTTTCTAGAGCGCAGATAAAAGTAGGCAAGATTGATTGCTGAATTTCTATCTGTATATATAACGGGAGGTTATCCTTTCTAAAATATTGGGCCGGAACCTTGGCGAACCTAAACTAATCTTTATTGTTACCATTTTGCAACATGAACTAAAACAACGCACTCAATTACTCAATACCTTATCAATATTTTTTTTATCCAATAAGGTGAAGGTTTAGGAATACAACGAGCGTTTTATTGTTTATTGACCCTAAGTTTCGACCAATATCTTTGATCCTCTTTCAGGGGAATAAGGAAATCATGAAAAAAACTTTATTGCAATTTTATTTTTTTTAAACTTTTATTGCAATTGTGATTAGTTGTGATTGCATTTTTTTTACAAAATTAGTAATTTAAATGTCGGTAATAAAACCAGACTATAACAAGGTATGTTTTAACAATGCTTCATAGTAGTATTTGACGATCGTTACAATTGTACTGATTTTGTCATCAACTACCGTACATGATAATATTTGATAGAGGATAAAACTCGATAGTTTTGCGATATAAGTTTTATGTTGCAGTTTATAGTTAATAGAGGACAGCTTTTTTATCAAGTCACAGCATTGAACCATTAAATATTTATTTAATAACGGATAAATTCGACGTATCGTTCATCGATTCGGGCGTTTTCACAATAGTCGCAAATTTTCAGTCCACAGTTTCGTGGAACAAAAGAAAGTAACCTCTACATCACTAAGAAAACTTGAGTACATCTACTTTAAATTATTTAACAGATGTGCGACAGGAATAGGTAAAATAATGAAATTATTACACGGGCATTGTGGAGGCCTTAATATCCTCTAACAACAATTTCATTCTTTCTCGCATCAACGGCTGTCCCTTGGACGTTCTCATGCTCATTATTTTATTCCTCCTCCGCTTTCTTTCTTTCTTGACTTCAATCATACTGTCCTCCTCTTTAACCTTCATGAACTCTGGTGTTTTCGGAACAAACCAAGCTTTCTTTTTCTTTTCGATGGCTCCCTCAGATTTTCGATTCTTCCAAGCCTCCTTACCGGGATTAAACTGACGTCTTGCAGGGCTCTCAAGATACCTGTATATTTTCGACGTTCCCTCCTGTGTATCGTTTCCATGTGAGCTTTTCTTCTCTTCGACTTCACTTGTTTTCGCCTTATAAAAAACCAAAAAAAATTATAAATCACTATGCTACTTCACTGGGATCACATTCATTAACTCTGAAAATTACAAAACTTACCTTTTCCTGTTTTCCAGCTGTTTTCTGTGATCCCTGACCACTTGAACTTTGAGAATCTGTAGTTTTCATTTTTCTCCCAATATTACCACTACTTCCCATCCCTTGCCCAATACTATTGCTACCTCTCCTCCAATTTCCTCCTGCCCCTTTCCCATCACCTCCTCTTCGGGGCCCTGCCACAGGGGCTCTCGTTCTCGTCCTCACCCTTTTCGGACTTGGTGTATCATCCTCATCCTGGATACTACTGTCAAACACTGGTCTCATCCGTTTCCTTCCACTCGCCATACTTAGTCAACTTTTTATTTAACTACCCTGAAATTTTTTTATATCAGTCGCACTACTTTATTAACCATTCAACTTTAAATATTAAACCGCAAAAGACAATCCAAACACAACTTTCCTTTCACTAAGTTTACAAACAAGCTCCAGGTGAATGTGACTGTTAAACACTCTTACATCTCGAGTTCCCGCTTTGTCTCAGTGCACCCCAAAGTCACTTTATGCTTGTTTACATTCATCAACAAAGCCCAGCAGTCAACCTTAACCTGACACGTACGAAATAAAAACAGCAGCTCGCAGTTCACGGCTTGCATGTATATGTTTAACCGAAAAAACCATTCTCGTCACCCTTTAAACACTTTCCTTGGGTTTCGTCGACTCGGAAAAGTCGGAAGTTGAACGAGGATTCAGTTGTTTGTTACACTGCAGCAGGGAAATTTTATTTTTGTGTTTGCGGCATCGGACTGGCTGGTTGTGTAGGTAGTTGTGTTCTGTCATCATGTCACCTGTGCTCGTTTTCAGTACAGAGCATGTCACCTGCGTCGAGCTGCTCTACAAATTGAAAAGCAGTTAAAATATCTGGTTGACGTTGCGATTTTTTTACACAAAATCCGAGTTAATGACTGTTGACGTCATTTGTTTGGACAGATTGTGAAGAAGGATGTTGTTCAGCAAGAGATGATGTGTCTTTCTTTCTTAAATATTAGGTTTTAAAAAGCTAGTCAATTAGTTTCGATAGTGCTCGTGTCAACAAAAAATTGCTGTTTGTTTTTTATGTTGGAACTAATCAGCTGTCGTAGGATTGAAGGTAGGATTTGACTATTATATTGGTTTTTAAATTTGTGCTCAGGTTTAAATATTTAAAAAATATATATTTTGCACAGATCAAGATGGGTTTAAATTGTAGCAGTTTACAAGACATCGAGGGGAATGAGTACCTGGAGCGATTCTGCGGACCGGAAGTGATTTCTCATAATGATCCGTTTTGGAACAATTTGTTCTCGCACTCGCTACCACCAGTATTTACAAAGTTAGTTGGAGAAATAGTATTTTTATTTGTTTCAGGCTTACATTTGATATGGGAGTTTGTAATTGTTTGTATCTGGAATATTTTTAGGGACGAGTGTGTCATGCTGGATAGTCACACAGAAACCCTTCGTAGTCAATTTATTCAGAACAATGTTACAACCAAAAACCTGTCAGCTTTAATTCAAGTATTTGCATCTCGAGCTGGAGAACTAATTTCCTCCGTCCAAACTGGCGAGTATGTAAAACAAATTCTTAAAGAGGCTTTCATTATATTACTTTTGTAACTTGCAAAGGTGTGTGTACATTGTTTTATTTTGATTTTCAGCACAATCTTTATCTGGCAGGCTTACAATTCCCTATCCATTATCAAACATTTGTGCAGATACTTAGTAGAAACTGTTTCTGATGAGGAGTTTAGCAATCATTTCAAAGCTGCGACGCCAAGTATGACTCTTACAAAATATTGGTTCTTTTGAAGACTATTTAAGTTTCTGACTATTTTTCAATAGGAAATGGAGCTCTCAACGGAATGGTCGAGGACTCAGACGCTATGGAAGTCCTAGTTGAAACTCTAGTTAAAATTGTTACAGAAATCCCTGTCAAAAGTCTTACATACGTGTTACACTTAGAAGCTGTGAACACAATTATCACAATCCTTTCCGGTCAAATGTTCTGGCCCGTTCCTGCAGTCAGACTGGCGCCGTTTAGAGCCATCTTGAAAGGAACTCCATCCACAGTAGGTCCGCAACTTACGAAAGCCTTGCTCCAAAATTATATTGACCAGGTGGAACCGCCCAATCCCCTCTTTCAGAGAGACGACTCAGGAAGTATTGTCATCGGTGTGGCCAGTAAGGGTTCAACTAAAGCCGGGCTTGTTGTACACTAAATGCACAGGTTTTAATGTTTGGTTACTTTCTAAATGCAGGTGGCATTTGGAACATGCTTCGGAAAGGAGTAGGATTATCATCTGATGCAAATTTAGCGTCGGAAGATTACAAGCAAAACACATTGTCCAACCAGTCCCTCAACTTACTTTTGGTTTTGGTCAACCACTGTACAACATGCGTCGAAGATACTGTTAACATTTTTCAGGAATCTCTCATTACATTTGGAAACGATGCCTGTAAGCAATCAAAAATCTAGGTATTATAAAATTATTCAACTGTCAGTCTCAAGTGTAACCAATTGAGATGAAATATTTTAGCGGTCAGTAATACGAACAAAGACAACGGCCAGCCTCCTGAGGAGATACCCCTTTTTAAACTTAACTATTCAAGACTGTACGAGGTTATTTGTACCAAGATTGACCAGGATGAAACCACGCTCCTACTCTACACACTAGTCCATAGTAACAACGGGTTTAAATCGTACATTATGGCTCGTTCTGACATCGAGTTTTTGGCAAGTTTTTTCATAAGACAATTTTACAAACATTATTTGCAGAATGAAACAGTTTTGATAAATGACTTTCGTGTACATTTTTGTTTTTAAGGTGCTGCCCATGCTAAAAACATTGTACAACGCACCAACAAGTGCATCTCACCATATTTACATGAGTCTGATAATAATGCTTATATTGAGCGAAGACGAACTTTTCAATCACCAAGTTCATGACGTAGTAAGAATTTTTAAAATTTTTAAGCCATTTTCTAATTAAACCGTTTGATTTTATTTTTGATTCGTGTTGTATAGATGTTGAAAAATATTGTATGGTACACGGAGAGATCTCTGAGTGAAATATCCCTGGGTGGAATCATAATTCTGGTTATAATAAGAACAATCCAGTACAATATTTTAAAAATGCGGGACAAGTACTTGCACACAAACTGCTTGGCAGCTCTGGCAAACATGTCGTCCAAGTTTCGGTCACTCCATCCGTATGTGTCGCAGAGGCTGGTTAGTTTATTTGAAACCCTTGCAAAGCGGCACACAAAGTTACTGAAAAAACTGGAGGACTCGAGTGTGGGCAATAGTCACTCAGACTCTGAACAAGCGAGTGAAACGGTATCTTAAAATCAAAATTAAAAAGCGAATGGAATTATGAACATTTTGGATCATTACAAAAAAATCATTATCTGGACTAAATGCACAGGTACAAGATATAAATGTTCTCGAAGAAGTAATTCGTATGGTCCTTGAGATTCTTAATTCAATATTAAGCCATCAATTGGCCCACAACAAGCACCTGATTTATACACTCCTGTACAAGAAGCAAGTGTTTGATGCCTTTAGAAACTATGACTCGACACAAGATTTGGTGTACAACATGGATTTGGTAGGTTTGTCCTTTGAATTGTCCACTTCATTTCATGAAACAAGTGAAGGATTAACGATGATGTTGATTTTGATGTAGGTCATCAGCTACTTTACCAAACGATTAGGGGACGAGCACAAAAACTTGGGCGTAGATGAAGTAATGGACCGTATTCAAGATGGGGTGCGACACTGGTCACCTGAAATATTAAGGGTAATCAAGAGCACCTTAGCATGACCAAGAAGATGTTTTACAGTTCACTTCGTATATTGCTAATATTTTAAACGATTCTTTTTGTAGAAATTTCCTGACTTAAAATTCCGATATGTTGAGGAAGACCAGCCAGAAGAATTTTTCATCCCGTATATTTGGTCGTTACTGTACAAGCGCTCGGGGTTGTACTGGTCGCCAGTGAATATGAACATTTTCGGGGCAGATAACGAGTACATGGTGTAACAATTAAGAAGCCTAGGTAGTTAAGGGGTTTACCTTATTTGAATTTTTGTATATACTAAAATTTGGTTGAACAAATGTTGGGGCACATGTTTCCATGTTCACATACTTTGTACATAAAATATCGAGCGTTTAATGGAAAGTTCAAGAGCAAAAGTTGTACGTGGTTGTCGGAACTGTTTGTAAATTTCGTATAAGAACCGTTATCCTACCGACTTAAACAATTCTACGTAAGAAAATGTTGTTTTTGCCAAGTTTTTATTTTTCATATGATAAACAATATCTGGATTCAGAGTGCCCAGTTTTAGTCCCTAATTTATATACCAACCGCACCGCACGAATGTAACTTAATTTATTCTTGATTTAATTATACTGTGAGTGGTACCTACAGACAGTTAATTCTACATTCGCACCATTCAATTGAAAGTCCAGTTCTAAACGTGAGCGAAGATGTAATCAACACTTGTTTAAGTTCATATTTAAGTTTTACGTTTTTAACCAAATCTAGAAATTTAGTATTTAAAAAATGGTTTTGTTTTCCTATTCGTGGACTAATAAACACAAAAGTTGTTGTAGTAGAAAGTAAAAAAGAACATCTCGCTTTCTTTACACTCAGTCAGGTATTATATTCACCGGTCCTAATGGCAGGATTATGCGGGGGATATTCAATATGCCCATTGGAATATAGCATACCTTGTGGAATTTCCCTGTCTAGTCTAGCTTCATAAACCTTGGTTTTCCGCAAATAAACATGCATGTGTAACCCCCATAATGTTCACGCATACCCAGTCAAAAATATCGCCTCTCCCTTATGAGCTTCTCTGTTCAATACGTTGTGATGACTACCGTAACAAATTAATCATGCCCAGAGGAAAAACTTTACCTTTTTAAAGTTTAATTTTATTGTATTTTACCGTTTAATGCAGAAAAATAATGGACACTTTCAAGTATCAAGGAGTACATACTTCCCTCCTTATAAATAGATTTTTTGTTTGTTTTACGTACCTAACAAATGTACTTAAGAATTTCTTTTTCATTTCCGTTTTCTTTCTCTTTAAGGGACCGGGGTAAGTTACTAAAAAGTATATAGTAAATAACAATTATAATAATCATAATAATTACTCTACGAAGTTTACGAATTGTGTACATTTTTCTTTTGAAAAAGAGCTGTGCTCAAAAGAACCAAAAACAACATTACAATGAATGATGTACAATACGAATTTTTTCATTTTTGAAACTTTAAATTTTTAGCGTAAACTATCCACAATGAGAAAAAAACTGAGAAACATTTAAATAAACAACAAAAGTATAACAACAATAACAATTTTTAAACTCATTATTGTTTATGAGAGCTCATGGTAGACAAAAATTAAATGATGATCGTAAACGTCACGGTTTGAAAAAAACAAAAATAATAATAATTGAGACACGTAAGGCATGAGTAAAGTAGACACACATCGCTGGAAAATATTTAAATATAATTTTTTCATAGCTTTTTTGCGATACCTCTACGGCCTACTCAAACATATTTAACTTTTAAGTATAAATTGTATTTGTGAGAGAAATAAACACGAGGATTTACTCTAAATTGAGGATTTATGTTGTTTTGGTTAATTAATTACTTTTAAGAATGTAAGAAATTAAAGAGTTGGACTGCTGCATAGATTTTGTTACTTATTTTTAAGGTGGACTACTCTTTGTGATGTTTCCTTTTTGAAAAAAAAACAAATTTAAATAGAAATTTAAAGCAAAAAAACAAAAGGGTTGAGTTTCTTTTAAAGTGTACACAAAAATTGTCATGTGAAAAATACTTGATCCACAAATACATAAGGAAGTTTATCAGATATTTTGGTTTAAATTTTATGTAAAATTCAATACCTTCCGTAGCTGTGTTTCTTCCAAATATGTATCTCATTGATTCCCTACCGAGTACTTCTAAGAAGACGAATGTTATCTCTAAAATGAATGTATCTAAATAGAACTTTCTCTTCTTTTTTCTTGTCTGTGTGTGTGTGTGTTTTCGTTTATACATATCGATAAGCTTTCCCTAATTATATTACGTTTTTTAAGTATCATACAAATCTGGTGTCTAATGAAACAAAACATAATAATTATTATTTTTGGGTTGAAATATTTGTAGAGGTTTAGTTTTCCTTTGCAAATTTTCTACGTGTCGGTATACTGGAAAGCTTGATCCAGAACGGCACTCAGCTCACAGCTCGGACTAACTGGACCAAGCGGGGGTGCGGTTAGATGTGCACTACCGTCGGGCGAGATCTGGAGAAGGGGAGAGGCCTCCCCGATGTTACCACTACCCCCAAGTCCACCATTTGTTACGCTGTCGATGAGGTCAAACGAATCTTGAGGATCCCAGGAACCAATGTTCCTTGTACTCTGAATGAGTGACAGAAAGATAAAAATAAAATTAGCAACTATTTGGCAATCAGATGAATATTTCAAAAATAACCTCATTAAAATAGATAATTACCTGAAGTGCGTACTGCAAGAGGCTCCGGTCAGAGACCCCCGACCAGTCTCCCTTGCTTAAGGCTTGTTCAATGGGATCCACATGATTTTGGTGTACATAACCCCCGTTGGGGTTGACCATTTGGGGGAGTTGGTGCTGTTGTTGCTGTTGCTGAGGTTGGTTCGAATGGCCAGGGTACATGGGCGGCGGCTTGTCAATATGAATATACTCCCGCATACCCATGTCCGCCATTTCATGAGGCGGCGGGGCAGAAAATGCTTGATCGTAAATGACAGTTGCTGTTGTCGTTACCGGGACGTGCATTTGGTAGCTTTGGAGACCAGGTTGAGTATGAGCATTGTGTTGTTGCTGCATTTGTGGGGGAGGTTGCGGCGGCGGCTGCTGCTGCTGTTGTTGCTGAGTGTGAATCGGTATGGGAGGCGGAAGTGGAGGGTTCAACGTTGTAAATGTTGCTGTACAGCTATTGCTATCAATGCTACTGTTACTTGTAGCAATGCTGTTATTAATACTAACATTATTAACAGATGTTGTTGATGATGTCATAGAACCGCTGGTCGTCGGCTGATTGCTTCCAGTTGACGTTCCATTTGAGGAACTTGTTGGGTTGGTTGTGGCGTTGGCCGCTTTGCGACTTGGAGTACTGGCCTTTTGCCCCTCGTCAGCGTACTGCTTCTTCCATGTGTTGATGTACGACTTCATCTTGTCCAGAATAAAGTCGGGTACTTGAAAGCCTTTAATGTCGTCATAATTGATTGTGACATTCAGCCTAAAAAAGAAAGTAAACTCGTATAACTCCGTCTCTTTCTTGTCAATAATACATTCTTATGGGTCATACTTATTGTCACGGGCCAATCGTTCAATGTCTTCCAGAAGCATTATGTAAGCACGTCCTCCCGTTGCTGGCATCAACTTGTTTTTCGACAGCCACTCCTTGTCATCTGCATCACTGGCGTACTTGAACAAACCTGGATGCTTCACATACAGCCGACCCCGGGTTTGGGCAAATCCTAACGCTTTATTCGCCCTGTAAATACAAAAAAGAAAAACGTTTTCATCATGTTCCCCGCCGCTTCATTTGTAATACTAAACCAAAAAAAGTTTGCCAAAAGTTAACTCACTTTGCTCCCATAATAAACTTAGTCTCGGCGGTTAGTTTGGCTAGATCCCACTGCGCTACATGTTTTCTGGACGGTCCGGATGGTTTCTTAGGCTTCTGAGAATTTGAGTTGGACGAAGAGTTGCTACCGTTCGTAGCACTGTTAGCACTACCCGCACTACTCGAACTGTTATTTCCTGAGCTCGACTTGCTCCCAGACTTTTTCATCTTTTTACTGGCGTTGGACAGAGAGCTCGCTTCAGAGTCTGTGTCCGACTCCCGTTTCACACCCGTCGACACAGACGGACTCTGCTCAAGGTCAGAAAAAGAACAAATCAATTTTTCAAACATCACCTCCAAATGCAACGCCGCTGCAGAAATGTTTTTTTAGTTATCTGTACGAATGACTCACGGTAATCGGGGGTTTGACATCCTCCTGTTTCACACTCGTCTGAGAATGACTATTTTGATAGTCTGAAAGGTTGCTGCCGTCTATTGCACTTCTACTATTACAGTTCTGGGACGGAGTTGAATTGGCAAACACCGGATACATTACTTTGGCTTCTTCTAGAATGGTTCGACACATGCCCTTGATGTGGTCATCAGTAACTGAGTCAGGTCCTAGATTGTTCCGGATGTTTTCTATGCCCGGCTTGAAGAACATCTGCAAATAACAGTCAATTTAATTCCTTCTTAACAAAAAAACCATGGAGGGTTGTTGATAATGCATTTGTGGGCACTTACGTCTATATACTTTGTAATTACAGTTTGAATTTCTTGATTAATGCTTCTTTGGATGTTTTGCCGGAGAAGATCCAGTGACTGGGCTGCTGTCTTGTAGGACATGGTTGTCTTTGGGGGAGTCGAGCCTGGGGCTGACTTACTCACCGGAGGCCGGAGTACGCTTAAATTGTACTGTCGCATGTTGAATGGACTCTGATCACAGCAAAAAACCGGAAACGACATTATTAATCACAGTAAACTTTCAACGTACCTTCGCAAAACAAACCGAAAACAAATATCCCGCAGAAATAATAACAAGTTTTGATGATGGACTAATAGCAGTTGACTAGCAAAAAAATAAAACTACGAAATCTATTTTAAAAATCTAATTGGACTGGTATCCAGACCAGTCGCCAAGATAGGGCGCAGAGGTTAGTCAAGCTGAACGACTCTGGAGCCTACCGTGACGTTTTTCTTCAAGACTTTTTTTTCATCAAATGCCAGACTCCTGTATAAACAAAAAGTATGCAAAGCTAGCGGACTATGCAAATGAGAGTCGTATACAGAAAATAATATTTTGAGGAAAAAATGTAGACCAACAAAAATTTGACACTGAAATTATTCAAATTTAAATTTGCATTCATGTGGCAGTGATTTAGAGTTATCGTATTGTTGGTCAACAATTTATATTCATGATATTTCATGAATTTTTTACACAGACAATCGTAGATGAACATCTTGTCACAGGTCATTTGTTTATGGAGGGAAATTATTATGCTTATTTTCTTTTGGTCCCGTATGAAAACTACGTCAGAATTTGGCCACGTGTTTAAATGGGTGACGCGCACCTCGACTCTACACAACAGCAACATCTTGGCAAGACTGACACATTTTTCTTTTTACTTTAAACTCGCCCAAGACACGCTTTAGCAAATTTGACAAATTGATAGAAATTAGAGTTAATAAAAAAAAAACTCCACGTTAGTTTCTTAAGACTTGTTGTCAGAGAAAAAAAAGGAGGCAGAGACATTATCTGAATGAATTAATGTGAAACATGGGTAGACTTTAAATTGGACGGCGAAATGTGTGCAGTCTAATAATAGAAAAAAAACAAAAATGCGTCACACAAAAAAATAAGAAGAAAAGAAATTGTAACAGAAAAAAAAACAACGATTTTTGTTTAGCTTTCTTTTCAAGATAGGAAAAAAGTGGCTTGGCATTCTCAAGGTCGTTGGATTCTCCTGCTGAAGAGCGCTAATTTTTTATATACAACTCTTTTTTCCTCTACAATTTAATTATTAGAATTCTCGCAGAGAAAATGTGATATTAGTTTGATTAGGCTTGGTTGCTGGAAAGTGCTAAAAGTGTTTTTCCACAACCTGGGTTGCCCTTCAAATTTAATAATTAAGAATGTTTGTAATTTAAAAAACAAAAAGAAGTCTCGCATCGAAAATTAAAAATTCAGTTTGATTACGCATGGTTTATACTTGCCGTTGACGTGGCGCATTAGTAGGTGCCTGCGTAATGTACAGTAAAATGGTGTAACATTTCTCTTCGCATTTTACAGAATGATAAAACGTGTTTGACTGCATATGATATTTTCTTTGGCTAAAATATGAAAGCATTTTGAAAGTAAAGCAGACCAACCTGGTGGCCAAGCGTTTAGCTTGAAGATTTTTTTTTGTACTTTGCGGTGACAACTAGCGACGTATCCGTTATTTTAAGAACGAGCTTGGTCTTTATATAGACAAATCTGCATGCTATAGATTTACGCCCACGTAGTACATATAAAAACTTATCAATATATACATGTATACACCTGTAATTAGATTACTACTTGGTTTGTCAGTTGTGATATGATGTAAAAGGACGCTTCTTGCTATTGCCATTGAAAAAATGCCTAGTTTGTAAAAAAAAGTATGAAATTAATCTGAGAATTTTACAACCTTACCGTCTAGTCCAAAGCTTTGTTTACTACATGCAAAAATACAAGTATAGACAGTTGACAATAGTATTTGACCTTTTAATGAAAAAGATGTCTGGTCATGCTTGATAGAATACTTGTTAGTTAAGATATCATTGCAGAGAAAGGCGAAAAACCGAAAGTACGAGGTTAGTCCCTTGGTCTTATAATCCCCATACATTAAAAGTGAATCTTAATCATCCTCCCTGAAAAATTAACTACCTCCCTGAACTGCATACGATAATAATAAAAAAAATAAAGGAAACCAACTGTATACCCACGCACCACATATTTTCTTAAATTAAACTAGCTGCGAGCCACACTCGCATTAAAAGTATGATTTTTTTCTCTCTTTACGCGCGTTACAAGTCGCATCTCTTTTGATGTCTATTTTACGGAGTAAGTTTATTATTATGGCACTATTTTTGGCAATTAGTATGCAAAGCTGGCGAAAACGACCCATTAGCGAAAATTCCAGGCATGCCATGCAATAAAAATCTTATTTTTTTGTTCACTTCTTTCTGCTTCCACACAATTTCACGACTTGAGTTCACTAAAACGTCACGTTACACCAAAATTCATAACAAACAAGCAACAATCAGCTTTTTTCTTCTTTTGACTTAAATTATGTATCTGTAAACGAAAGTACTTACATCGTGCATCGTAGCAGTGGTCATAGTAAAGACTGCTGGATACTTGGCGAAAAGTTAAAGTCGAATATTTAAAGTTCATTCTTTCCAAGGAAATTTACTTGGTTTTCTCTTGGCTTGTTTACTGCTTAATTTCCTTGTTTTTTCTTTTGGCCGATATTTAATTTCAAAAGTGGACTCTTTTTTTGTCGAACAATCAAGTAAGCGAACAATAATTTAAAATAACATTAAAAACACACAATTTATACGTAAATCTTGAAGCAGTCAACATTTAATATTTTTGATGAATGGACAGGATTTTTGGTTTTTATCGATGTTGAACGGTTTCAAACAAAAAATATTTGATGAATGTTGGTGATGAGATGTATTTATCTTTCGGTTTCGTAAGAATGTTGAATGCTGAAGGAGTTTTTTTTTCAAAAATAAAACGGGAAGAATGATGATATTGGTAACAAAAAAAAGGAGTAAAAATAATACTTTGTAGCACTTAATAATCTTGTTTTGGTATTTATAAAAAATGCGATTTTTTATTTTGCATATGAAGAACAACGCTTTAAATAAATTAAAATAAATAGACGAAATATAAACAACAACAACAAGAAACAAACTCGTGGTGCACCGAATGGGAGTTAAGTTAACACGGGTACAAGATGAACCATTTAGAGCTCAGAACAATGATTTGCACATTTCCACGCTGGATACAATCATTGGCCAGACTTTCATTACGAGAGCAACTTGAAGCACTTTTACATGGAACGAAGAATTATGCACAATACTAATTATTTTCTTTGGTAGTTTATTTTTTCAAAAGTAGAATAAAAATTTGTAACAATTTGCTATTTTTATGTGAGTGTTCATGTTGGTTACATCCGTTTTGGGTACGGAGAGGCTACAATTTACTTTACGCACTTTTTCACTGGTTTACTTAAAGGCTGATGATGATAATGATGTGTTGTAAGTTGACAATAAATACGTAATACTTCATTCAGCTAATGATCTGTTTGGAGCTAATTCTGTAAAACATTGACTGATTTCTTAAATGGTATCCTACGTTTTGTGTTGGTCTCTACTCGGGAGACCTAACATTCGTTTCGTTTCTATTTTTCTCTTTTAACTTGCGAGAAACTTTGAAAAATTGTCGTTTCCTCTTCTCTTCTACCCCGTACAAATTCTAGTTTTTTAAAAATATACATAATTGTTATCGTTTAGTTTAACTTTAGTTAAAAAACGTTTTCTATCTAGGAAAAAAATAATAATAAAAAAGGGTCCACACACACAAACCCATTTAAAAAATCTTGCTTTCCTCTCTGTCTGTGTGTGTGTGTGTGTTAGTAAAAAAAGGCAGAATTCAGGGGATAGTATAGATTATACTAACTATAACAATATATAAATATCTCTATACTTGTTTTTTATTATTGTTATATTTTTATCATGACAAAATGTATATTTTTTTGTATACATGTCTATACACAAAAAAAGCCATGGATATGATATATACAACTTTTCAAGAATGTATATTGTGTTTGAAAAAAAAAGTTTTTTTTATACAGAAACTCTATCTCCCTCTCTCTAAAATAAATTTTCTTTCACTCGTCCATTCCACTCTCTCTCCGTGTCCGTAAAGTTTACAAGAAAAAAAAACAACTTATTCCTCTTCGTCTTCTTCAGCAAATCTACACCAGCGCGCAGCGCCGTATGTATATACATAGCGATAACCTATAATGCCAAAATCTATACGGTATGGATATACATAATATTTTTTATTTTTGTTTTTATTTTTCTATACGGAGCCAGTTTTTAACATGGAGAGTTTCTCGTATATATAATGTCGATGTATCTACATGTAGATCGACGAAAAGTATACAACCTTTTTTTTGTGTGCGAGTTTTATGGACGGTCGTCATAAAAACAAGCACGTTTATACAGAGAGAGGGAGAAACTTAGTCCCCACAATATAAAAAAAACTCTTTGGGCTGTATACACCTTCACCAAAAAAAACTTCTTCTTCTGTACGTTTTCTACTCGCTCCAAGTTGAAGCTATCGAAGAAACATATATACATATAATGCCATGCAATCGGAATAAGAAAGCATTGCCTTCGAGGAAATTCAATGAGTGTTTGCTTAGTAAATGGTTACGTCGGGTACACATTTGACGTTTTGGGATAGAGCTATAAAGTCGTTTAGGGCCTTGCCGTACGTTCAACAACTGTCGAAGGTTCAGCAGGTACTTCGCGACCAATATGCCCGGTTTCAATCCAACCGGCTTTGACTGAGTATTTATAGAGCAAAATGCATGCAATATTGATGCCATTGGATAGTTTAATGTGACGTAATTATTCATGTTATACTACTGCCACGTTGTTTAAAAAGTGTAACAGGAGAAATATAGTTACCAAGTTAGAAGCATATCGGTGAATGAATGTGGTGTTTCAAAACCAGCAAAGGTGGAAGGAAATTCATGAGTTTGTTCATCCGGACGGGTAAACAGACCAGAAACACAATCTCAACAAGCATGCTCAGTCTAAGGACACAGTGCTTAGTAACGCTACGGGGTATAAGCAAGTTTTAAAAATATATGTTTTTACAACACCGTGTGAGGGCTTTTTTTCTTTACGATGCAAAACTATACCCTGTCCTGCCTATTTTTTTTTCTCCACCAAAAAAATTGTTTTTCATCCACCACCACCACTGTGTTCAAATTAAAACATAGGGATGTCTCTAGGAACAAATCTGTATGTATGTTAAATATCAGGTATATTCGGGTGAATGTTAAGTTCAGTTCTTGGATGGAAATCTTTAAAAAATTATACATTTGATATATACACACATGTTATATATGTAGCTTTTTCTTCTTCTTCCTCTTACGGATTTTTTTATAAGTTATACTTATTATAAAAAATTTCGACTTATAAGCTTGGTCTCCCTCTGCAGCAACTAATTTCTATCATGCTTTATACACATCTATCTTATTTTTTCCTGTATACAAATTTTTACTCCAAGTTATATTTACAAATTTGTTTTTTTTTTTGCTGGGTATATTTTACATGTAAAAATTATACTGTACATTTTTTAATACGTAGATAGTAGATGTTTTGGAGATTAATATTTTATACATGAATTTAGCAGGACAACAAAGAGATATAATAAACAATGAAAAAACAAACATGTATGGCATGTATGTATGTATTTTCGTACGGGACTTTTACTATCCTATTTTATTTGGTTGTCAGAGCCAGGGCTACTTTTTTTCTTGTTTTCGCCAAGGAATTCAACTTCATCAGGTTTAGGCTTAACCTCATTTCTTCATCCTGGCTTCTTCGGTTCTGTATTATATTAACTACGACAAAACGCATTTTAAAGTTTAAGCGTGCTGCAAAAGGAATATTTAAAATGGTATTTTAATTGCTGCAGATTTTTAAAAACTTTTCGTTCGCAGGATGCAACAGGACGTTCGCAATAAAACGCGAACTGGAAAAATTATTTCCATACTGTATTAGAAAAATATTTAAGAAAAAAATATAAATTGGAGGGTAAAGGCACGAAAATAAAAAAGAGACGGACGATATGACTTTTCTCATATTTTTTTAGGGTTAATCCCCTATGCGACTACAACACTCTTTAGGTTTAACATCAATACACAAAAAAGATAAAACTGGGCGTAGTTATTTTACCTCCACCCTCAACCTTAATGAATCATGAGCCCATGAAGAATGACTATATAAAAAAGATAGATAAATGTATACTTGCATAATATAAAGCTACATAACAGTCTTTTTTATAAACAATATATTTGTAAAAAAAGTGCATAAATCTATACACGAAAAAAAAAACTTGTTGTAACTGAGCTAATACAAGAAAAAGTATATACATTTTTTCGATGAAAAATAAATTCAAACGACAAATATACTTAGGAGAGCCCAACTCAAGAGAAGGAATTAAAAAATAGTCTGCCGATCAGAGTTTTTTTTTCAACCCTCCAAGCATGGGTTGATCCTGTGTTGATTTGTTTTCCTGTGGAGGAAAGTTCATGCAAGTTATCAAAGAAGTTTTTTTTCACTATACTAATTTGTGCATCATATAAAATAATCACGTATGGATCGTCCACCTTTTGGAGAGCTGAAGTAACGTCAACAAACGACGCTTTTTACAGTACTAAAACAGAGAAGTCGACGTGGTGCACAGGGAATATATGGCAAAGGAAAGGTTGCGGAGAAGCGTTCTTTTTTTATTAATGAGTTGCCACTTTGGCTGGGCCTTTGCAGCAGTGTAGTGCAATCCCGCCGTGGCAGCAGCGATAGTGTAGTTGTGGACGCGTTTCAGAAGACAAGTTTTGAAAAGCGTCACCTTTAACTCACTGTCGATTCTAGGACAAGTTCCACAAAAATTATGAGCGTTTTTGTTTTGTACTATAATATGCAAAAAAATGAGGGATAAGAGCATTTATAAAGCTATTAGGCTTGGGGATTGTTACAATAAAATATTAATAAAAGTGTTCCATCCCCGCCTTTTAATTCAATAAAATTATTGAAAAAATGGTATTTAATCAGGAAAAGTGGAGGGATAAACACTAGGGTTTATCTTGAATTAAGGGGAACTCGCACCCTGGATCTTTCTCATACGGTCTTTTTCCCTACAGTGGGACTATCATCCGTATTAGTGAGGTACGGTCCCATCCTACTGAGGTATTTTTCAAACCTAAGAGCTTCCTCATGTACTGTTATTTGTAATCTATTGCTTACAAATGCTTCTTATCAGCTCATATACCTTAACATTTTGAAATTAGTCGAACAACTCCGAAAATGCTCCTGATGAGCGGAAGAAAAGCTAAAACACCATTGTTGTATCTGCTACGTACGTGTCACACGAATCTTGCGCAAAAACTGCAGAACTGAAGAACTGGACTGAACTGAAGTTCAGAATGAAAACGCGAATGTGTGAAACAATTGGAAATGTTCCAGACCAATCATGTTTACTTCTTGCAGTGTTGCGCACAAGTGTCAACAGATGTGAATTGATAAGAGAATCAATCGTCTGGTGGGCTTTAACAACACCTAAAAACCCCTCCGGTTAAAGAAGTATCATACTAGATAAAAATTGCAACTTGGAGCAATAATATGATTAATGCAACATGAGAGGAAACAACTGAGTGTGAATATTCTCGGGTAAGAGTTCGCCTAGACTCGCTTATCTCACGTGCATGAAACAAATATATATAGAGTTGGCAAGACACATCTCCCTATATTTACTCATAATGGATTAGATGAACAAGCCTACGTCGGAATATGAAATAGAATGACATGTTTATCTAACATACTGTACGTGTTCCATACCAATTAAATAGAAATTGAAAATGTTGCAGCCCAGTTGCAGGAGTCCGCATTCAAATCGCATGCATACATTCCCAACAAACGCAGAAAAAATTTGATGATTTTTGTCATACATAAAATAAAGTCATCGAATACTTGCGTAGTACATTTATTTTTGGGGTATTTAAAGAAAAGTTAAAATCTGTTGGGTATACTCTTCCAAAGGTATTTTGCTTATGCAAAAACACATCTCCTCGTGAGAGGATTAATTGTGAAAAAAAATCTCAGATAATATGAAAGTTTGCCACGGTCATGAGGTATAAAAAATTATATTTTATGTGTGCATCACGAGAAAAAAAAAGCTTAACTTGAAACCAAACCTTTTGGTCAGAGTCAGAATGGCCACACAACAGCTTTTTCTTCATTTTAGCCTGAAGGCATTTAGTTTTATGTAAACTCTCAAGGGAAGACTGTTTTTAAAACTTTTTCTTTTGTTCTCCAACTCTCAGGCTATCTGGAATCTTGAGGAAATACTAAAACAACAACTTTTATATCAAATGAGGCTACATGAAAAGGACAAGCGAATTTTTAAAAAATAACGGCGAAAAAAGATTCATTGACAACAAAAACATGATTTTAGCGTTTTAGCAAGTACAAGTAACAGTGTACGGCTTGAAAATACATTCAAATTCAATTTCAAATACGTTTCAGTTTGGAGGGAAATAGTGTGAAAGTAAATCTCAGACTATTATCAATCCCCTCGAGAGTGACAAAATAGTCTGAATAGCGCCATATGCAATTGATAAAAATTAATTTCATTAAATTAGGATACGGAAACATAGTCGACCAAGTAGAACCCTCTTCTTTTCTCTCCTCGTCCCCTTGCTAGATTGTTATTTTTTTGATAAATACGTGGAGGAAATGTATGGAGGCGGAGAAATATTATGGAGAGGCTTTAATATACAAAAAAAAGTAGTCCAGCCAGACGATGTTGTACAGGGGGTAACCGGATTTTCGTATCGCAACTGGAATGAGCTGTTTTTTTTTTGTGAAAACTAATTCGAGGCAAAGTCACGCATTTCCAATTTCATGAGCACATCTTCGTCATGACGGAGGGGGAGAGTTGGAGAATGAAAAGAGCCGTCAAGTCATTAAATAATACAATTAATCCGAATGAGCTGTTTTTTTTTGTGAAAACTAATTCGAGGCAAAGTCACGCATTTCCAATTTCATGGGCACATCTTCGTCATGACGGAGGGGGAGAGTTGGAGAATGAAAAGAGCCGTCAAGTCATTAAATAATACAATTAATCCGATCAAAAACAGTTTAGATTTTTATTTTTGTTGTAAAATCAATTGAATTGACGACGAAATGTTGGCTTTCAAGTTTGCAATAAACTCTGAAACTAAACGAGTTAAAATGTGGGTTCAACTTTTAAAGATATATTCTTAGGTAAACATCTAGGCAATAATGCAATCTAATGTATATTGAGTTATGATAAGGTTTTTTAAAAAAATACACGGCGATAAGACTACTCGTCACTCGTGACATGACGTATGAATGCCGAATCTGGAGAAAGTACCCAGATTCCAGAATTTGTATATTTTTTCTGACTGCATAAAAATAGTTAACTGAAAATTATTTTCCCGCTGACTAAATTGCCCATCACAGCCTGTCTGTCAAATCTGATGAACTTGTTACGTATGACATGTAACCTAACACGTTTCACAACATGTTACTGGCTTAGTTCTTCCGGTCATCAGCACATGCAGGTCATAATCCAGAGTTTTTCTTCTAAATATAGTGATCTCAATCTTACACTTAGTTCATGGGTTATCGTCACCAATAGTCAGCAGTGTGGGAGGTGAGGGAGAGGTACTGGATCAGTATTTTGCTTTCGATACTTTCTTACTGAAATAATCGAAACAAAAACAAAGTCCAACTGACGATCTTTAAGTACTTAATAAAAATAAAACATCGGCAATTAATTCTTTAAGTCGTTCATTTGTTGACTTGCTACACAATCATTTGGGAATGCTAATTCCTGATGGCATCACCGCTTTGGCTTCTCTTACTTCTTCATTATCGCAGGATGTGAGAGCACCCAAGTCAGAGTTGGCGTGGAGAGAGATCCATTGCACGAACTCGCTTGTTTTGTTGTATATCTCTGTAACGTCATATTAAATTCTCCTCAGCTGTTGACTCTTCGCGTGTTTTTGTGTTTGCAGATTATAAAAAGACGGTTTTTCAAATTTTAGCAAAGCCGGATATCTGCTGATTTAACCCTGCTTCCGGTTCTTAAAATTACCGGAGGCGATCCAGCCGGTTGTTAGAATAAAACGTTTTCAAGCGGTACTTATTAAAAAGTACTTGCTCATAATGCTCAGTTGTGTCAACGCGGATTGTTTGTGTTATTGTCATCCAGGGTCCAAGTTGAGTTGACATTGAAGTTTTTAAAAGGCTCCATT